>CABFVX010001783.1:129631-142914 GCA_902151425.1 Timema shepardi
ATGGTTGTGGTTTGTTCTCAATGTTAGCTTTCTATTTCACGAGGCAATTTTAAATATTGAAGGTGATAATAAGTGTGCAACTGATGCCACACTAGAATATTTTGAGCTGCTTGAGAAATTGAAAAGCAGGGAAAATTCTGTATTCTTGCCAGTGAAAGTAAGAAGCTGTCTTAGCAGCATTGAAACAGTCAGCGAGGTGAATTATAAAAGTGATTTTTCTACAGAAGCTAAGGCCTTCTACTCAGGTTGCATTGCATATTTGGAAAAATGGACTGCTAATCTGCAACAGTTAAAACTTTTTGAATGGGTCAGATTACATGAGCATGTTAGGTGAGAGAAGGTGCTGGATTCGTATGAGGCTTTCAAAGATGCCATTGGCTCTACTGTAGATGAAGATTGTCTTTTTGACGAGATTGCAGCGTTAAAACACTTTTTAGCTGGGGACAAAATTCCTGAGTGGAATGGAGAGTAAAATTCCTATTCAAACCAGGTGGTTGGAAGAGTTTACTTTTATGAACAACAAGCTTCAACCTCTTAAAAACCTGCAGTTGCTATGTTAGTTTATACTTTGCCTGCCAGCCACGAGTTCTTCGGTTGAGATACTTTTTTCAATAATAGATAACTACTGGGGGAATGAAAAAACCCAAATGAGTATTGGGACATTAAAGGCTGTGATGCAGGTTTACACAAATTTTGAAGAAACCTGTATGGAAATGTTCCAATATCTGAAATCTAAAGAAAAGCTTCTAAAAACAATTCATAGCTCAGATAAATATGAATGGTACGATTATGAAGCAAAAGCTGGCACAAGTAGTTCCTAAATTGTTATTTTAAAATTCACTTTCTCTTTATTGAATGTTTTAAGTACTGCAGTCCTATGTTTTATTTACCAATGGGTTTGTACCGGTGATTAGTCCTAAAATATTTATTTTTACTTGATATTTTTTTTAGAAGTTTTAGGCACAAGTATTATTTACAAAAAGACTATGTACACAATAATAAAAGCCAATCTAATACTTGATATATATAGTTTTGACTTTATGTGACTCACTCTCTTAAAATAGTATTCAAAAGTGAATTTTAATAAATGGTTTTATCTCTAAACTATTTTTATTTCTCTATCTCTATTATTTTTATTATGTCTACTCTATACGTAAGTTATACACGCACGTCGCACACCATGCTACTCGTATATGCGATATATTTTAATGTCCTGTTTTTTTTCTAAAAAAAATATGGTCACCTTATTTATACGCCATCAACTGTATAAAGTATCACTTTCACATTCATATTGTCAATTTTCACACCAGACGCGTCCTCACAAGCATCCCCCACACACCATGCCCATGAATTCATAGAACAACCATGGAGATTGCATAGAAAAATAAATAAGCTGTGTATTTATAGTGATAGGGTAATCAGAAGTGAGATAATCTTATACACGTTTTTGACGCATGAACTCAGGTTACCAAGAAATTTATATGCCATCCGGATTCTCAATGCACATTGAAAGATTAAAAAAAAAAGTCCATTGCGACACATGGAAACAACAAATGGAAGCAATCGTTATAAAGAACAACCACTGGGAATACGTCGATGTAACTATTCTCAAGCCGGTAACAAAGAAGGGTTCCGACGTGGCAACCATTGCCGCGAATGTCCCACTCGCGGCCGCGTTGGACAAAGCTGATCCTAAAGCTAAAGCTGACATTGTCTTGTCTGTGAGTCCTGCACAGCTAAGACATTGTGAGACATCCCATAAGGTAAGGTAAAAACTTAAACTATTTTATCAGTCGAAGGGGCCCGCTAGGAAAGCACCTCTTCTGAAAAAGCTTTTGTTCATAAAAATACTCGAGGGGAAAAACATGGCAGATCACCTCACAAACTTCCTCATTACAGTTGATAAACTCAACGAAATGGATATTCGCATCTCTGAAGAGTTATTAAGTATAGTGTAACTGTGTAGTGTTCCAGATAATTACGATAATTTTCGCTGCGCAATTGAAGCTAGAGATGAACTGCCGGATGCAGAGTAGTTGAAAGTAAAACTTCTCGAAGAGTACAGTGCAAGAAAGGAAAAGCTGACTAAGAGGGCACGGATGCTTAGTATGTAAAAACTTACGAAGGATGAAATGTAAATAAAACAAATCATCAATTACAAATCATACAAATCAAAATGATAATTTTTTTTGTCAAAACCAAGGCCAGGGTTGTGCGAAAAATCAACATTTCAAAACATCAAAGAAATCATAGAAGTGCAACTATTGTAAAAAAAAGGGCACAATGCAGCTGATTTCTGGACAAAAGTGCCAAACGAAAAGTAAGTTTCAATGGCATTGGAGAAAATTCATACAGTTGCAGAAAAGTTTGTAGATTTGTTGTCAGAGAGCGCTCTCCCCACGAAGCCGACTCAAAGCGATGACGTGTGGTGTATCGACAGCGGAGCAACAACACAAATGTGCTACAACAAGAGTAGTTTTTTGGAACTCACGCTAACCGTAAATCATAACTGCTGAAATTGTCAATAAAAACGGCGAAGTGTTGCTGACTGCCCATAAACGCAAAAATTTGTATTTTATTGAACCTGACGTGCCAAATTTAAACTCAACATATATAGCAAATGTTAGTGCAATGAACAACCTCGGTGAACTTGAAAAGTGGCACAGGAGCTATGGGCATTTAAATGAACATTACTTGCGCAAACTTGTTCATAAAGAGATGGTTAGTGGAATGGATTTTAAGAGCTCAGAACAATTTTCAATTTGTGAAACTGGCATCTTAGGAAAGCAAGTTGCTTCGCCTTTTACAAAAATATCCGAGTCGAAAAGTTAAAGATTATTTGAATTAGTACACTCAGACGTTTGTGGCCCCATGAGAGTAAAGACTCACGGCGAAGCTTTTTATTTCACAACGTTCATCGATGATAAATCTAATTAGGTAGAAGTGTATTTTCTTAAAAAGAAAAGTTATGTGAAAAAGGCTTTCGAAACTTTTAAAGCGTCAGCAGAAAATCGCCATGAAAGAAAAATTCAAACTTTGTGTACAGACAACGGTCTGTAGTACTGTGAAAAAGATTTAACAGAAGAGATGCGTATCGCAGGTATAACAAGAGAACATACGGTAGTAGAAACCCCAGAACTGAATGGAAAAGCCGAGCGCATGAATCTGACACTGGTGGGGATGGCGCGATGCATGCCGTTGGAGTTGGCTTTATAAAACGTTTTTGGGGGGAAGCTATTTTCACAGCGGCTTCTATTAGGAACAGATGTACATCAAAATAGCTGAAAGATCAAACACCTTATGAAATTTGGTGTGGTTTGAAACAAAAAATATGACATTTTAGGACTTTTGGTTGCAAAGCTTATATGCTGAATAAATCACCGAATAAAGGAAAGTTTGATCGAAGATCTAAAGCAAGTATTATTGTAGGATACTCCACAGAATTAAAAGCACACTGAATTTGGGACCCAGAGAAAAGGAAAATTACTTGAGAAGTCAAGATGTTAAATTTATAGAGAATTTCGAAACTGTTAAAGTTTTGAATGAACATAATGAATCTGAGAACTTTGAACCTTTCTACTTCCATCTTGATAACAGTGCGAAATACACTATCTGAAGAAGCTGATGAAAATTTAGATAAAATCAAAGAAAGGACCTCATTAATCTTGATCCTGAGGTCAGTGAGAATGCTACCGCCCACTCTACTACCTCTTAGATACTGCCACACTAGATTAAAAGGAAAGTGGACGTAAGCTACAAAAAGCTATAAAGAAATACATTAGCAACAATTTGGTAACAATATGAATATTTTATTTAATAAAATAACAATTTAAACAATAATTTACATGGCCTCAAAAATCCATCAGGGGTTGTGTTGAAAATCATATTAAACAAATGCGCAGTACTATCATGCGAATGTTTCCAAACATGAAACATGTTCTTAAGTCAACTAGGTCAGTCTGGAAGTAACAACCACTCGATCCAACAACACAATGTCTGTTTCACAATAGTGATTATTGACAATACAACCTAAAGTGTTGAATATCCGAGCAAATTACCTTATAAATGTCTAGTCAGATATTTATTGACTACAAAAAGAAAAGAGCGTAATGGGGATCTTTGAAATTGGTACAAAAGTTGTCTGCTACGCTAGATTGAATACAGAAAAAAGAAAAGAAAAAAGAGAAGTTAAATTTAATATCATACGGATATTTCAGGAAAACAAGAGTTTGGTTTACAGACCATAGGTCAAACTCCCGCGGGATTATTAAATGTAGACACAACTATGGACGTTAACAAGACCCCTAATTGTTAATAAAAATTATATAACATACAAATTAAGTCTAGATAAACTATAATTAAATTCAATTAAATAATTTGGAAAATATTTAATGTCAAAATCAATCCATCAGCAAAATCTTACGTTACTCTACTAAACAATTCAAAATAAGGAAACATAGTAAAAATATAAGTTTACATTAACAGCTAAATTCAGACAATTTAAATAAAATACTTCTGCAAAAATTAGTTCAAAAATATGGCAATTTGATATATTCAGTGACCTCATTGATACTAGCACCTGATTGGCGGAAAAAAGAATTAGGTGTCTCATCACAAAATTTAGTATTACAAACAATATTAATTTTAGCAAATAGTTTACGTTGCCTATTCAGGTTTATTCTAATAAATACGTTACTTTAATTTCAAAATTGAACAAGTCACAGTTCAAGTCTATTAAAATAATATAAATGAAATAAATATATAGAAAATATGAAAACATCTTGAAAATGTCCAAGTCCAGGAGCGGACTTATACTGACGGCGTCTAATACAATAGTCTAGGACATGACTTCTACTGAAGGCGTCCAATTGGGTTGAAAGGGGAAGTGGGGGGGGGGGGGNGGGGGGGTGTTCATATACGTCGGTGACGTCCCATCGGCCACTTTGATGGATGAAAATCAGCACGTACACCATCGATCAAGCTTGTATTGGTTGGCCTCTCTCCATCACGTCCACCAGTGTTGACACAATATATTTTTGACCAAAGCACCAGTGACGTACACACATCACGCGCTGTCTTGGAGGTAGATTCCGTCTTTACCGCAGGGTGGCAGGTTAGTCGTAATTCCGGTACTGTTGTGAGCGTCATTCCTGAGTCACATCGGAATCACTTGGCACATCAGATGCAGTTACCCCAAGGATCGTTCGTTAGGACACGGCGACTATAGTCCAGTCTTGAAGTTTGTTCTAGACAGAAGATACAAAGGATAAATACATGTACATTTTCTTGATTGCGGGGAGTTTATTCTTGTTTAATGTGGCTTAGTATTATAGACGGATTCTACATTGAACTGCAATAGAGAAGCTTACTATTGCAAGAAGTTTATTAATATTGATGTTTCATACGGAGAGGGTAGTATGACTTGAAGATTAGTATGAGTGGTGGTATGATGTAACATCACTAAATGTTACAAGAATAACCTCCAATAAAATAATTCAAGTGAATTTCGTATTATGACCATGATATTTCTTTGTACCTGCTCCACCTAAGGGTGAGAGCATCGGTAAGGAAAATATGCGAATGGCAATTCTGTTATTGATACTCGTGGAATTGGAACTGTTAAGGTGTAACTGGAACTGTTTAGGAACGTTAGTATTGGTATTGACATTGTCCACACAGTTACCACTTACTAATTGAGAGAAAGGTGTAAGTAAAAAGAAAGAGAGATGGGCAATGCACAGAGGATAGTGCGCAATGGTGGGTCTGTGCTGCGTAATAGGGATTGAGAAGACACGAGAGAGAATAAGAGAATTCCTGTTTTGACCAGTACTGGTAAGGAATGACACCCTGTACCTGTTACAAACCGTTCCATAGTGAGACTACATTCCATGTAACAGTTACACTAGTATCAACACATCCCTGTGCTCTTCCTCGAGCATCGTTCTTGCATACCACCCTAGAATTGTAACTTTCCTGTTGTGACTGCTCGGTGAAGCTTAGCTAGGAATATCAGCCTGGGATCGTAGCATGCTATTCCAAATTATGTAGAATATGATACAAGAAAAAATTAGTCATGAAGTTTCTTAAGCAAAATAATATTATATTCTAATTGATTCAACTCAAGATAATTGATCTATCAATCAGTTTAGTATCATTATTATTATTATTAGGTATGTGTTCAAATGTGTTATCTGTGAGCAACTATTTTCGGTTCTGCCAATTAATTATAGTACAAGACAGGGACTTTCTGATATATTGGTTGAAAGATTACAGCATCCTAAAATTTATCCATAAAACAAATGTATCTGATAGTACAGATGGAGCTGCAAGCAACCATGACTGGTATAATGGTTTACAAAGTAAAATCACTGATGTGACTGGAAAACATGATCATATATGATAGTTCTGTGCCCATGTCTTGAATTTGGCGATAACTAAAACATCAAAATGTTGCGTGCCTGCAGTTTCTTTTTTCAATTTGATCAAGAATCTATAAACTTTGTTGAGAGCATCATAAAAGAGAAAGCCTGTATGGATAGGAGTTGTTGGAAAATATCTATGGCAGATGAGCATAAAGATGATGAAGGAAATTACTCAGACTCTTTAGATGATTTTCGAGTAAATATGTTTAACCAAATATACCAAATGGACTGCATTGTCCAGTCACTAGATTCATGATTTCTACAACACAAAAAATTGTATAAGGATTTATCCTGCTTGGACCTATTAAAGTTAAAACTACCTATTGCAGAGAAGGGCCTAGAAGATGAAGCCGAGGGGACTGCATGGAATATGCTTTTGACCATCAACTCATATTACAAACAATTCAAACAAATTTTCAACCATAGCCTCAACTGAAACCAAGCTGACAACTGCTGACAGTTCCGATTTAGTCGCCGATATGTCAGGTACTATTAATTTAGAATTAATTGTAAATGACACTACTGTAGAAGTAGAAACACGTAATGTATTGCACAATCCAAGCTCAGAAGTGAATTTATTATCAGTTAGTAAAATAGTTCAGAAAGTCATACTGTAATATCTGACCAAATAGGAGCGACAGAATGACAGAATGACAGTGATGGTGGGCTAGTTGCTAAAGCCCATGTTAAAAACGTAATATATTGTTTAGACAAACCCCGAGCAAAAGAATCCAGTTTTTACACACAGTGCAAGATTTTTTGTGGCACAGGTGACTCGGTCACCTCAATCGGAAAGGGATGAAGAAACTCAGACAAATTTCAGAAGTAATGGGTCTTAACTATTTAGTTGATGAACAATGTGAACTGTACATTATGGGTAATCAGATGAGACTTCCGTTCAAGAAAAGAAAAATGTACAGTAAATCTGTTCTAGAGTTAATGCATTCAGACGTGTGTGGTCCAACGGAGACAACATCTAACGGCGGAAGTAAATATTGCCTCAAGTTTGTTGATTATTATTCCTAGAAAATATTTGTCTACTTCATAAAAGATAAGTTTGAGGTTCATAGAATATTCTTTGAATTCAAGACCATGATTGAGACTCAAACAGGCTTGAAGATCAAAAAGATTTGCTTTGACAATGGAGACGAATATGTTAACGAGTCTATTAAAAAGATACTGAATTCTTCTGGCATCGTCCCTCAGCAGTCAGCTACAGTCCTGTATAGAACGGGCTGGTGGAGATAACAAATAGGACACTGGTTGAAACGGCTAGAATAATGATTCTAGACATAGGCCTCCCAAATTCCTATTGGGCCGAAGCTGTATAAACGGCAGCTTATCTTACAAATCAATCACCTGAAACTATTCTGAGAGGTAAAATCCCTCATGAGTTATGGAGTGGTAGAAAGCCTAACTTGTCACATCTAAAAAAAATTGGATATGAAGCTATGGTCCACATACCTAAGTCATTACGGAAGAAATGGGATAAGTCGCAAAAATTAACACTTACAAGGCATTGTGAAAATACCTAGGGGTACAAGCTTAATGATCCAATAAACAAGAAAATCACAATTGGCAGAGACGTAGTGTTTATGAGAACAAGGCCAAATCGGAAGATAAATCAAGCCAATTTTCACAAATTTTTCCAAATGAAGAATTTCAGGAAGAGGAAGTCACTCAAAACAAGCCAGACCATCATCTACAAGACAATGATAATGATGGTGATGAGAAATCCCTTTGAGTTTTTTCTGACACAGAAAATGAAGAAGAGGAGCGAGTAAATGAGTAAGAGCAAACAAAATTGACTCTCAGATGCTCTTCAAGACAATCCGAACCCAAGGTATGACTTGATTACTAGGAAGTAGCCGTGAAAAATAGAAGGAAGCCAAGGCTGTAGCCAGCCAATAATTTCATCTGAGGGGGGGGGGTGTTTTGAAAAGGGGGAGGGGTTGGCGGGTACATTTACCCAAGTTCTGGAGGCTAAAAACAATTCTAAATAATAAGCAGATCTAGAAGCTTTCTGAAGTGTTTTTTATGGCAGCATAATCCCCTAACCACCGAAGGTTAGGGAAATTTTAAAATTTTAAACACCTCTAGAATCTATCTGAAGTGTTTTTCTTTATGTCAACATAACCCCCTAACTGCCGAAGAATAGGAAATACTTTAAATTAAACACCTCTAGAAGCTATCTGAAGTGTTTTTTTAGGGCAACATAACACCATAACTTTCTAAGGCTAGAAGAAATTCTAAATACTAAACACCTCTATAAGCGTTCTGAAGTGTTTTTTTTATGGTAACACAACCCCCTAATTTGTACTTATACCTTAATTTTGATATTGTTTGAGCGATAAATAAAGTCCTATATATATCTTGTTTGTAAAATTTCGGTAGGGGGTTGAACCCCCAACCCCCCACTTCGACCTTGATGGAAGCCATATATAAAGAATACAAATTATTAGTAAAAAAAAATATTCTTTTGAAGTTGTTGATCCTCAAGAGCAAGTGGGCACTTAAAGTAAAAAGCTAGACTTGCCATTGAAGGGTGCAGTCAAGGACAGTGGTGTAACCAGGGGGTTAAGGGTTCTACCCCCCTCCATTCACCTAGCCGAAATATAAAAATAATAATTTTTGTCATACTTGAATTTTTCAGGGAAATACGCAAACTAAATCAACAGTAACAGAGTAATATTTTATTGGAAATTATGGTCTAAAATATTAATATATAATACCTAAATAAATAAATGTACTATTTCTCCAAAGAATTAAAAGTAGCTTTATCAAACTAGTTAATATCAGAATTCTTACATGGAAGAACAAAAAACAACCACTTGGAGATCCACTGATAATAGGCTTAATTCTACTAACGCTCTTTTTGAAAAGATCATAAAAGCACAATTACTCTTTTTTTTCATTGGGGTGTTTAACGTGCACTTTTTGAACATACTAGCTTTATCAGCACACAAGGACATTGGTCCTCTTAGTCCTTCAGAGGAGCCATTTCCAAACGATGTAAACTTTCGCGTTCTTTGTTGCTGAGCTCAAGCTGAAGATATAACATTGCAAAATTACTTTAGAGAAAGGTTCGAGAAACGCACAGTACTTGTCACACAAAAAAATCAGAATGAAGTATTTCTTAAGAAGATTGTTTCAATGATGAATTCCGCCAAGTGCTTTACATGACTTGCTAATAAAACTTTTGACATCCAAACCATCTAGCAGTTCAGTATTGGGGTCCATTACTTTAATGCTGATAAAATTAAAGAAGATTTTCACCAATTTAAGCCACTTACTGATGTCACAGGGAAGAACTTAGCCAGTGTTCTTCTAAGTTCGCTCCAAAATTTGGTAAAAAGACCGAATATCTGAGAGGGAAAGGCTACGATGAAGCCTCATTAATGAGTGGAAAATTCAATGATATGCAAGCGTTTGTAAGTGAAAAACACACACTAGCCCTATATGTGCACTGTGCAGTACATAGTTTGAATTTGACTGTGAGCAAGGCCGTAGTCAGGGGGAGGAGGGGGTTTGAGGGTTCAAACACCCCTCCCCCCCATCACCCCGAAATTTTATGAACAAAATATATATGGTTTTATTTATGCTTTAAGCAATATCAAAATTAAGGTACAAATTCAAATTAGTGGGCTATGTCACCATAAAAAGCACTCCAGAGAGCTTCTAGAACCGTTTATCATTTAGAATGTTTTCTAGCCTCCGGCATTTGGGGGATGTGCCCACCAAACCCCACCTGAAATTATTGCCTAGCTACGGCCTTGATTGTGAGTGAAGTGAGTAATATTTCTCCTGTAAGAAATTTCCATATAACTGCTAGTAAACTTTGCACTTTTTTCAACACCCCTAAGCGCTAAAATGTTTTAAAGAACATCCCTCAGAAAAACTTTCCAGAATCTAACTCTCTAAGATTGAAACAGATGTTTGTCACGCACTAGATAGAGAAGCATGATGCCGTAATTTTGCAAATGGAGATGCTCTTTGCTGTGCATGGAGCTTTGCAGGAAATCACAACTTAGTTGTACCACTGAACAGCCAACGTTACTGGTCTGCTTTCCCGTGTTGGCCAAAGTGTTTTCTATCAATATGCCTCTCTGTCACTTAATTCAACAGGAGTCACGGACATCGTGGCAGCAATACCTATGGTATATTACGTTCAACAGGAAATACAATAAATGAGAGCCAGGACAGACAGTGAATTTAGCAAGATATTCAAATCTGCATCTGAAATGGCTGAAGAGCTGAGAATTGTGATGATATTGTCACGCATAGCTGGCCGTCAGACATAAAGGTGTAACGTTGGGGCTGAGACAAAGTATCCTAGACAGTATTTCAGAATTTAAATGTTTGTGCCTTTTTTAAAAAAATTCTTTCAGTAATGAGCTAGAACAACGCTTCCTGAAACACCAAGATATATTACAGAGCTATACGTGTATTTTGCATAGTGAGAAAATTATTTCTCCAGCTCTATAGCAGGGCAGCATGAAAAAGCCAACCAATTTTTATGAAGATGATTTAGAGTGCAATTTGAATATGGCAATCGGATAGGTATGGCTTTGGTACCACCACATAGGACAGTATTTAAATAAAACAAAAAATGCTATTTTATTTTATCTGGAGTGCAACCGAAATGTTTTCCAGTCACAAACGGAGTGCTAAATATTCTCGCTACGCTTTCACTTTCCACAAGTATAAATGAGTGATCTTTCTCGACATTAGCGTTGGCTAAAACTCATGTTGGAAACATCACAGGGGAGCAAAGACTGAATGATTTGGCTATGTTAAACATTCACCTTGAAATCAGTTTACTTGGATTGAAGTTGTTGATATTTTAGCTGCATCTCCATGATGATTGGATTTTTGACTTCAATAATTAAGTAACTCAAATTTTCAACTATAATTTGTTTATTCGTATTTAATTATAATCCCTGCATTGTACAATTATAGTTAATTTTTTGGTATTGTTTTAAAGTCATATTGTGTTAATTATGCGTGTAGTTTTGTACTTTCATTTATATATGTAAAATATTTTATTTTTTAAATTAAATAAATCTTTGTTGAAGAATAAGAGGTAATAACATTAAACCAGTGATTGTTAAATTTCATCATGAATTTGTTATACATGAAATTTAGTGAACGGTTAAAATATAAATACTTAAGCTATCCTCATACAAGGTTTATAGTTACAACACTGCTCAAAGACAAGGCCTCGATTAAAATGAAACTAAAATAGTCGGTATATAGACTTAAACAAAGTGGGAGAAATTGAACTAATAAAATTAATCTGCTCTTAACAGAGCTAGGTTTCATCAGATCACATGATGATCCATGTGTACTGTTAGCAACGAAATTATAAACATATTTTAAGTATAGCGCTGTATGCCATTTATTTACTGTGTTTTTCATATAACAAGAAATTGAAAGAAAGAGTGAAGTAGTCACTAAAGAGCCAATTCGAGATGAAAGACCTCGGATCAGTTAAGAATAGCCTTTGAATGGAAATTACCAGAGATAGAGAACCAGGTAAAATTTGGATCTTACAAGAAGGCACTAAGAAAATTATAGCATGGTACAACATGAGTGAAGCAAAAGCAGCGTCAACTCCATTAGACACTTGGTTGGACTTTCAAAATAAAGACTCGGAAGAGATAGAGGACTTAAGAGTTCCATATCAAGAAGCTATTGGTAGTCTATTGTATCTATCACAAGTTTCCCGGTCAGACATTTGCTTTGCTCTTAACCTTCTGAGCAGGTAAAACCCATTTTACAAAGAAATTAATTGGTTAAGCACCAAAAGGTTTTTTAGATATCTTTAAGGACAGTAGATTTTAAGTTAGAATTTAGTCAACAGGGAAATGAGAACTTAATGGGTTTTAGTGACTCAGACTGGTGTAATAAAAATAATAACAGGTATTCAGTAGCAGGATCTCTTTTCATGTTACAAATATGCCTTGTTTCGCGGTGTAGTAAAACACAGAAAACCATCGCGTTGTCTACTCGTGAAGCAGAATACATGGCATTGTCCGTCACCATTCAGGAATTATTGTGTCTTAGAACTTTAATTTCTGAAATAGACCCAGAAAGAGTAATCAAATCTATGACAAAAAAAGAGCTATACATTTGTCAAAAAAAACTTTGTTACCAATCAGAGATCCAATTATATTGACATTAAATACCACTTCTTAAGAAAGCATTTAAGTTCAGGAGTAATTAATAGCAAATATATTCCCACCGAAAATATGTTAGTAGATGTCTTAACCAGTGACGGCTCGTAGCTAAAAATCATTATTAATAATTAATGCAGCTGCTGCACCCAAAATTAATCTCTGGCGTTCCTTAAATATTTGCACTAATTCCTTGTACTAAACTAGCAGCGTATGAATACTCTAGTTCCGTTTCTCTTGTACTAGCTAGTATACAGATATTTAGACGCCAACTATCACACTTAATTTCTAGTACAAGCAAGTGTTGTGTGATAGTAGCTTTATGTCCATCCAGTATATTATAGAGATCACCGCGTTTATGTGGGTGTGGAATAGCTCAACCCCGTCATTTTATCAAACTTTTGGACACGCAAAACTATCACCCACTCTAAGTAAATCTTAAAGTAAGTTATATCTCACACAGTACACGACAATTAAAAAAACCCTATATTTTTGTAGTTGTATGCTTTAAATCTCCATAGATTTGTGTTAAAGTGTCAAATCCTATTATCTACATATAATTTCATCAGCTTATAATCTAGAGCTACCTGAGTTGAAGTTGGATTAAGAAACCTTGTTTATAGGCTCTCATACTCGGCTTGAACACAGGCCTACATTTTATGTGCTAATTTTGTTAATTTTGATT
>CABFVX010001784.1:0-40436 GCA_902151425.1 Timema shepardi
AAAGTGTGAACTGTGTTCTTCTTTTCATTGTAAAGGCCATATTGTGTTTGTCCCCCTTTTATATGTTTCTATCCACCTTTCCTGTAACTTCTTCCCAATATAATATCTTGTAAAATATTGTAATTAGATATGTCATTATTCATATTTTTACTCGATTTTGATTCTTAAATTTCATCTCCGGTGTTTTATTTTTAAATTCTTGTACTTCCATATCTACAGTTAAGATCCTTTTCTGTTTGTCTGACCTTGAATTTAAATTATCTTAATATATTGTAATGTGGTTAAAAAACGCTACCGTTTTTTTTCAATCATAAACAAAAAAACAACACATATTTGACTTCCAGTCGGTAGCGTCTCTCTCTACTGAGCCAAAGGTCCTGGGTTTGATTCCCGGCATGGCTGAAAAATTGTGTGGCTTTACCCTTTCACGGTGATGAACTAACGGCCGGGGGACTGGATGTTGTTCCTGTCCTAGTCTTAGGTCTAGCCAGCCGGTGGTGGGAAATATGTGGCTCGAGTAAAAACTGGCCACAGACTGGAAACTGTAGCGGATGTAAAATATTTTATAGATTCAATTCGAGTTCTTTTTTCATTTATATAAATATATTTTAAAAATGTTTACCTAGGATATTACTATTTGTTCGTCGCGGGTTCACGTGGGTGTGTTTGTTGTGTCCAGATAATAAATGACATGTTGCTGCAACTGAGCTACGTGGAGAGACACGAGCGATTGACGTGTGGTCATGACGCCCGGTGTGTGCTCGTCTCGAGAGACGCTCAGTGCAAGGTGCTCGAGAGTATTCTGGACTTGTTACTCGACAAGATACCCATGGCTGGATTCAAGATGAGACCCAACACCTCCTTTCTAAGAACAGGTGAACCTCTGATTGTTTGCTAGGATCACTTATCTAATGAGCAATCTATATGTATGTGTGTGCGTAATATATATACAGTAGCCCCATGGCTTCTTTGGTGCTCACTGACAGCTGACGGCTTTGAAAAGTTACCAGAACAAATTATGTATCCCTACGCCGAACCAAATGATCTGAAAAAACATGTGTTTAGCAGCTGTCACTTCTGACAGTCAAAATTTAGGTACATACCTAAATGTTGACTGTCAGAAGTCAGCTGTGAGCTGTCAAGTCAGCACTAAAGAAGCCGTGGAGCTACTGTAAAAACAATTCTCATATTATTCTTCAACTTTTGGTTTTCCTGCCTATTGTTTTTTTAGCTACCTCTTTTTTTATATATATACTTAGGAAGTTACTTGGCACAGCTCATATTCTATCCCAAATAATTCCGACAGAACGAAACCTAAATAAAGGAATTTACTGTTAAAGACATACTTTCTTTTTTATTAAAGGCAGCTCTATTACCTCTTTGTGTAGTGGAAATGCCCCCATCTTCCTGTATCCTTCCACCGCTCTACATTCTTTTTCTCTCTCTTGTTGTTATCTGCTCCTCCCTCGCGGTTTTCCCCCTACAAACTTCAACTCCATCACTCACCTCAGCCTTGCTCCCTTTTACCCCCTGTGGCCCAACTCCCTGTCCATGTTCCTGACACAGCACTGCTCATTATATTTACACCCCTCCAAACTACAACCTGATTCAACCAATCATTGGATATAATATTGTTGACCTCACCGAGTGGTTTGTTTTCTCGCGCAGTTCTGTCGCCGAGCTACGAGGAACCCCAGACCAATGGTGTCGACAGTCTGTATCTCTCTCACAAGGACCAGAGCTTCTCCTCGTCTAACTCCAACAGTGTGTCCAGTTTCAACAGCTCTCAGGGGAGCCGCAAGCTGCCCGCTAGCAAGGAGGTGCCCCGAGGGGAGGTCATCGACCGTTTCAAGACTGTCCTGGGCAAGGCCGTGGACTTCCTCATAAACTCGGGTGAGTTCTAATAACCACCCGACTGCCAGCTCTTACACACCTGACTACCGGCTCTACACACCCGACTACCAGCTCTCACACGTCCGACTGCCTGCTCTTACACACCTACTGACTACCAGCTCTTACACACCTACTGACTACCGGCTCTTACACACCCGACTGCCTGCTCTTACACACCTACTGACTACCAGCTCTTACACACCCGACTACCAGCTCTTACACACCCGACTACCAGCTCTTACACACCCGACTACCAGCTCTATGTTTATCGTCAATGTCTTGTTTTGTGTGACAGACCCAGTGGACGGCAAGTGTCCCGCCATGAGTCCTCAGGAAGTAAACTTCACTCGTTGGCTCCTCTCGACGCTGTTACACAGTGTAGGCTTTATATCGGAGAAGAAGGGCCCCGTCTGGGCCGTGAGGGATGCCCTGAGAATGCAGTGTGGCCAACTTCTGCTGTGGCTTGTGTCTCCCTTGCAATCTGTGAGGTGTAGGATGTTGGTAGTGCATGCGCTCGGTAACGAACCCAGGACTCGGGATCTGCTCTCCTCCATCCTCCGCAGCAGTGTTCAGGTGAGAGGGAGACAGCAGTAACAGCAGTAACAGTAGCTGTTATTATCTAGAGTACTGTGGTAGCAAATATTACAAACCTTTTCTGAACGATTTTGGTGTGTAAAGTAGAGATGGCTCAAATACCAATATTAAATTATCTTTCGAATCTCAAATCTTTAAAAGTGGACAACCCGCTTCAGGGGCCGCATGGTCTAAGGCGCTACTCTTGCAGTAAAACAGCCTGCCGGGGACATGGAGGTAGGGCGTACTGAGGGTGGTTTTCCATTCCCTCAACACAAATGCGGGTACACTTCCTCTAAATTTAACTTTCCTTAACCCTTAAACCATCAGCATAATTAGTACATAAGTTCATAAGCTAAATGTAGAGTAAAACGTGGTGCTAAAAAAAGTTGGACTGAAAATATTTAAAATGTAATCTTCTCCCTCTTACACACGTCTTTATCGTTACTTTTACCAATTACTTTTGATTGTTGTATTGAATCTCTCTTTATATTTGTATTCAAGATACTTATTTAAGATTTTTTCGAATCTCAAATCTCTCGAATACCTCAGGATTTGAGGGAATAATCTGTCCCATCTCTAGTATAAAGTTATATTTAAATAAACACGATCTAATATCATATACCGGCAACCCCCTCCTTGTGTTGACAGTTGGAGCAGATGAGTATGTTCGTTTGGGAGCTGTCACACAACCCGGACAACACTTTGACCGGCTCGGAGCTGCGGACGTGTCTAGATCTACAGGAGCAGCTTCACGGGTGGGGACTCAGCACCCCGGACAACTCCTCTCCCGATCTCTGTCACCAGGAGGTCAGATTTCTGCTCGGGGAGATGGAGAAACACAGGACACTGTGGCACAAACACACGGACGCGGCCATGCACAGGTTCGGGGAAACTAGACTAGGCTAATGTAGTAACGTAGTGATGGCGCCCTTAAATCAACCAGGGCTCTATGTTTGTCTGTAGGAGTGTGTACAAGCTGGAGGTTCTGATGAAGACTGTTGCCGAGTGTGCTATGAGCATCACTCGCACGGTTGTGGAGGCTCAAAACAGCGAGCGGAAGGTCTTCATGGAACACATAAAAGCAACGTACAGCGAAAACGTCCACATCCGAGTCAAGTGGCAGAAGATCATACAGCAACTCACTCATGAGCGGGCCGTGTGGTTCTTCCCAGAGTCGTATCCAAGGTAGGTCCCTCACGTTACATACCTGTTCACCCGAGTCAAGTGGCAGAAGATCATACAGCAACTCACTCACGAGCGGGCAGTGTGGTTCTTCCCAGAGTCGTATCCAAGGTAGGTCCCTCACGTTTCATACCTGTTCATCCGAGTCAAGTGGCAGAAGATCATACAGCAACTCACTCATGAGCGGGCAGTGTGGTTCTTCCCAGAGTTGTATCCAAGGTAAGGCCCCTCACGTTACATACCTGTTCACCCGAGTCAAGTGGCAGAAGATCATACAGCAACTCACTCATGAGCGGGCAGTGTGGTTCTTCCCAGAGCCGTATCCAAGGTAGGTCCCTGTTCACCCGAGTGGTAAGGAGGGAAGGTTAGTCTTTTAGTGAGAAATCTTCAAAATGAGCGCTAACAAGAAGTTTACTGACAGCTGCGCTGGATATTCTTTTAGAAGGAAACAGCACAGGTTCTAAAGGTATCACCAAAATACCGCATTTCCCTTGCTCCCTCCCTGTCTAGCCCGATATCAACTAAGGTAGAGTTGTAACAGGTTTGACTGGGTCAAACTACAGAGTGGATGGTGTTTGTTGTCAGGTCGTGGCAGTTGGATGCGACCGAAGGACCAGCTCGGGTCAGGAACAGACTCCAGAGATGTCATCTCAACATCGGTAGAAAGTACCTTATGCCTGAAGCACAGCAGAAACTTGGTACGACTCACTGGAAACAATAAACCAGATTATTTTATATTTTATAGAAAGACGATTCAGACCAAAAAACTTGCAGTAATTTATTAAATATCATATTAATTAAATAATATCATTAAAAAGTTGACCCGCCTCGGTGGCGTAGTTGGCTAACGCGCTTGTCGTGTTGAAGCTCGACTGCTGAGGACGGGGAGATCGAGGTTCGAATCTCGGTCGGGTGAACTGGGGAGGGGGTTTTCCTAAATGGTTTTCCACTCTCCCTTCACGCAAATGCGGGTTCACTTCCTCTAATTCAACCTTCCCAATTTCTAATCCATTAGAGTAATTAGTACTTAAAGCGTATAACCCGAACGGGTAGTAAGACGCGGTGCTAAATATTATTATTATTATTATTATTATTATTATTATTATTATTTTTTTTTTAGTTGGGTCGAACCCGTGATTTTGAGGAATCTGAATATTGGTACAATATAATGAACATGTGAGGAAATAGAATGAGCTAATATCGAGATCAACGTTGACTGTTGATTGCTTGTTGCAGACTCGTTGCTGACGTCTCCCCCCCTCTCCTTCTTGTTCGAGCAGGACAAACAATCGTCGACCTCCTCGGTGTTAATCGAGCGCCTTCACACCAACGAGAAGATCCAGCACATGTGCACCGCGAGGGTGGTCACCCCGGCCAACGAGGTGCCCGGGGAGTTGCTCATCGGAGAGTCGTGTCTGTACTTTGTGGCTGACGACAGCGTCCAGGACACGGACTTGAACCAGGTCAGCAGCCATCGCATTACGCTCTGTTTACCCTGAGAGGTAGCAATCTTACCTTGCTTGGTTCCACTATGGTGCAGCTTATCAGATAGGGCCATAGTGTAATATGTCAAGGTGAGACTGCTATCTTGCTTGGTTCCACTATGGTGCAGCTTATCAGATAGGGCCATAGTGTAATATGTCAAGGTGAGACTGCTACCTTGCTTGGTTCCACTATGGTGCAGCTTATCAGATAGGGCCATAGTGTAATATGTCAAGGTGAGACTGCTATCTTTCAGGATAAATGGAGCATACAAGATCTATTTGAAAGGAAATAAAGGGAAAATGGCACCAAACGACCATTTAAATTGAACATTTAAAGGTTAGAAGGGTAGCCCTACACACTACACACCTTGCCCTTGAAATAATCAATCTCTCTCTTTCGGTGACCTGGCGGTCTAGGGGTGAGGTGTCGGACTTCTATACCGGTGGCTGGGGCTCAATCCTCGGTCCCGGCACAGATTTATCTGATTACCGAACCCTTCCTTCACCTCTGACAAGACTTCTTGTGAATGTGGGGAATGCCAGGCCTCCACCGTGGTTCGGATTCCACGTTAAACTGTAGGTCCTCCATTTCATCTCACAATCACTCTACCATTACACATTAGCGTAAGTGCGTATAACCCGAACGGGTAGTAAGACGCGGTGCTAATAATAATAATAATAATAATAATCTCTCTGCCATCAATTCATCACCTGTCTCGAACATAAGTGTCCTCCCACCACCCTTCTTACTCCACACCCCTGTTACCCCCCTGTCTCCGGGTCTTCCTCTTGTTCTCCAGCCCGCCACCTTCATTTCGAGCATCCTTACCACCTCTCTCTCTCCCCCTCGGCCTGTCTGCCATGGAATATTAAGAGTATATTGCAAAGTGTTTGGTTTTAATTATTTACTTAAAACTAGACTTGAGGTAAATTCTATCCCTAATTGTTTATACGATGCCAGGTCACAGCCGGTAGCTTGGACGTTTCTTCAACAGCGTGGCCGTTTGAGAACGTGAAGGAAGTGCACAATCGGCGTTTCCAGCTTCAAGAAAGGGCGCTGGAAATATTCCTCCTCAACGGGAAAACATATCTGGTGGCTTTCGAGTCGTCTAAAGTGAGTCATAGAGTCAGTCTTGTGATTACTAACTGACTTAAAGTTTGTTGATTCGAGTCGATCTCCAGTGAGTTTCTCATGAAAATATTTAGATTTTAAATATCAATGGAAAATTTCTGTTATATTTTAAGTTTGAGAAAACTGAGCAAAACAAGATTTATGCCAACTAGAATGTTGTTGATTTGTCGGCAGGAGAGGGACGTGTTTGTGTGGCAGCTGTCGCAATGCCATTGGCCCAACAGGGTCACCGGTGATAACTTGAGCGATGCCGTCCAGTTATGGAGGGAAGGGCTAATCACCACTTGGGAGTATCTCACTCAACTCAACAAGATGGCCGGACGCTCTTTCAACGACCTGATGCAGTATCCGGTGTTCCCCTTCGTACTTGCAGACTACACCTCCCCGGTGCTCAATCTCACCTCACCGTGTTCCTTCAGGTCGGCAATACTCTCTCTCTATATATATATATACTTTTATAGGTGACCTGGCGGTCTAGGGGTAAGGTGTCAGACTTCTGTGCTGGCGGCCGGGGTTCAATCCTAGGTCCCGGCACAGATTTATCTGATTACCAAACCCTTCCTTCACCTCTGACAAGACATATTGTGAATGTGGGGAATGCCAGGCCTCCACCGTGGTTCGGATTCCACGTTAAACTGTAGGTCCTCCATTTCATCTCACAATCACCCTACCATTACACATTAGCGTAAGTGCGTATAACCCGAACGGGTAGTAAGACGCGGTGCTAATAATAATAATAATAATAATAATAATAATAATAATAAATAATAATAATTAATTAATAATAATTAATAAATAATAATTAATTAATAAATAATAAATAATAATTAATTAATAATAATTAATTAATAATAATTAATTAATAATAATTAAATAATAATAATTAATAATAATAATTAATAATAATTAATTAATAATAATTAATAATAATAATAATTAATTAATAATAATTAATAATAATAATAATAATAATAATAATATTATTTCAAATTTCATTTTTGCTTAAAAACTTTGACATTTTTTGAATATTCATCGGTTTCAACTTTGATTAAAATCTGCTTCGGCACACATGGTCTATATCGTAACCCTTACAATAGACTGGGACTGCCGATAACAAGGTCGTGGTTCAAATCCCGGTTGCGTGTATTGACCAAATAGTACCTCGTTCTCCCTCCACACAAATGCACATACACTTAACCTAAATCCTACATTCCTTATCTCTTAACACTTTTCTTACATTTATGACCCGGACAGACGGAGAGATGCGATGAAAAAAAATTGTTAGTTTTGCCAACAAAGCCAATAAAAATATTGACAGCTAAAATTCCGCATTAACACTTTCTCTTCTTTGATATTACATTAGATCCAATAAAACTGACGCTTATTCGCTCTTATATTTTATCTTTAAATACAAACACGAGGATATTACAGTGAGAGAACATGTTAATTTACAGTTTTGATTGGTTTCCTAGGAATTTTAAGAAGCCAATGGCGGTTCAAGACAAATCCAAAGAGCAGCATTACATAAACAACTACAACGTGAGTAAAAGCTAAATATGACAAAATAGAATATTAAATTTAAAATATATCAAAACTTGATACATTCAAGTCTTGGCTCTTAAATCTTTATGATTTAAATTTCTGCTAACTAAACAAAAATAAAATATTCAAAATTAGGTAATTTTTCATTGTGACCATATATTTTTTTTTTACGTTTAAATTTAAAACGGGCAACTTGTAAATGTACCCCAACAAGAGCTTTGTGTTCCAGATACCTTGTGCAAATTTAAAAAAAAAGTTTTTGTTTAGGTATTTTCTTACTTTAATTTATCAGTTTGTTTCCAAGCAATTACGACTCACTACGGTATTAAGGAATCATTTCGAGTATTGAAGAATTGTTGCTAAGCACTACCATCGGTCGGTAGTATGTCTATCTGCTGAGCCAAGGGTCTGGATTCGATTCCCGGCATGGCTGAACAATTTATCATTGGTGAAATGTGGGCTTCCCCTTTCACATTGATGAATTAATGTCTGGGGACAGGATGTTGTGTCTGTTCTAGTCTTAAGTTAGTTTATAAGTGGTGTACTGATATGATCAGTTGGTTCAATAACTGCACGTTAAGCACCTCAGTAAAAATTTAATAAATTTTTAAAATTAACGAATCATAACCAATAACAGTAATGATTGTGATTTCTCCAATTAAATGCTTTAGTAAAACATTTACAAAATCTTCCAGGGGTCCCGGGTTCTATCCTCGGTGCTTCCAGGGGAAATATTGGGGGTTTGAAACGGGGTCAACTCAGCCTCGGGAGGTCAAAGTAGCGGCTGTGGTATAGAAAACTGAGATTAACGGCCGGAGGGTTTGTTGTGCTGACCACATGACAACCTCTATCTGCAATTGTTGGCACAATCGTCGTTAATAGCGGTGGCTGCTTGCTCTGTATAGCTCAATTGCAGGCAGACATCTTGAAGTGTTTTTTTTTAAATCTAACAGACCTTTATTATTATTATTACATTTTCTCTCAAGTGTGTTCTTCATTAGACCGTCCTATATTGTTGTTTTTTGTCATGTTGGCAGTACCTGAAACAAGCTCTCGCAGACGGCATCAACATCATGACATTGAACCAGGAGCCGTACCACTACGGCTCCCACTATTCCAACTCTGGAACCGTTCTGCATTTCCTGGTCAGACTGCCTCCGTTCACACGTATGTTCCTCACATATCAAGGTACGTTAACAAGCCTCCGTTCCCACGTATGTTCCTCACATATCAAGGTATGTTAACAAGCCTCCGTTCACACGTATGTTCCTCACATATCAAGGTACGTTAACAAGCCTCCGTTCACACGCATGTTCCTCACATATCAAGGTACGTTAACAAGCCTCCGTTCACACGTATGTTCCTCACATATCAAGGTACGTTAACAAGCCTCCGTTCACACGTATGTTCCTCACATATCAAGGTACGTTAACAAGCCTCCGTTCCCACGCATGTTCCTCACATATCAAGGTGTGTTAACAAGCCTCTGTTCACACGTATGTTCTTATCAAGTAACATTATGTTATTGTAAATATTAATTCAGACTCGAGAATTATTAAATGATTGTTATAATTTAAGAAACAAAATCAAATGATGTCTTCTCTATTAGAGATGGCTCTGAACCGGTCTCCTGTGCTCTCTAAAATATGACGCTTGTGCACTTCAGATGTTTGTAATGGAATGTTGTGTGCTTGCAGACGAGAACTTTGATCTCCCGGACCGGACGTTTCATTCCTTGCAGACAACCTGGAGACTGACAAGTAGAGACTCGACCACCGACGTCAAGGAACTGGTGCCGGAGTTCTTCTACCTCCCCGAGTTCCTGGTCAACTCTGAGGGTGAGGGGCCTACTCCCGACCCCACTAATTCTGGGTTGCGCATGTATCTGTCAACATTTCCTTGAAGTGGTTGTGCGTGTTGTGTTTCAAGATTTCAACTTTGGGATCTGTCAGAGCGGCGAGCATGTCCACAACGTCCAGCTCCCCCCCTGGTGCGATAACAACCCTCGGTTGTTTGTGCTGGTCCACAGACAGGCCCTCGAGTCTGACTATGTCCGGGAGAACTTCCCCCACTGGATAGACCTGGTGTTTGGATACAAACAGACGGGCAAGGCGGCCGTCGAGGCCATCAATGTGTTCCATCCTGCTGTGAGTATTTTAACACCGACTATGGATTTAACGTTAGACCAGCGTCGGTGGTTAAAGACCCTCGGGGCTTGGAGGGGTTAAAGGTTTCTTTTCGATGTTGCCGACCCCTTATTAAATTCCTTATTAACCTGACATTTATATTAAAGCAATTAGTTCCTCATTGTATTATATTTAGAAGAAGTTACAGGAAAGTTGGAAAGAAACATGTAAAAAGAACAAACACAAGATGGCTATCATTCTTTACCATTTCCTATTCATCCCTTTTGTGTTTATTGGTTTCCTCTTTTGGGAAGTCACGTTGCGCGTTTCACACTCCCTCCTGATGAGTTCCGATAGAACGAAACCTAGGTCAGGGAATTGGGCGGTGACGATCGATTTTCTTCAAGAGGTAGCCATGACAGCAGTGTAAAGTGTTAACTGTGTTCTTCTCTTCATTGTAACAGCCATATTGTGTTTGTTCCTTTCAATCTCTCCTGTAACTTCTTCCAAGTATAACAAAATTAACTCAAAAAGTGAAAAAAGGTTTTCCTTCTAGAGATGTATCTCATCTTGCGGGGCTTGCCGACAGCTGGGCTAGTCTCGTATCGGGAGGTGTTTAAACATGTACTATTGTTACCTCATTTACTGCTATTTTAAATAACAGAAACAAACGTCCTGACAAGTTGTTTTTTATCCTTCTCCAAGACCTACTACGGTTTCGACATGGAGTCTATAACAGACCCTCTGGACCGCACGGCCTGGGAGACCATGGTGCGCACCTACGGCCAGACTCCACGGCAACTGTTCAGAGCTGCACATCCCATGGTGGTGCAGTCTCTCTCCTCGCGCACCTCGACACTCACTGTGGTGAGTTGCTATATCTCTCAGTTGACGGGGATGTTGGGGTTTGAATCCCTGTCGGGTGTACTCGGGGTGGTTTTTCAATATGCCCCCCTCCCAATAGAAACGGATGCAGTAGTAGGTGTTGGGGGTAGACACATAAGGTGTATAACAACAAAGCTAAGGACGATTCTTAAACTATAACCACAATTTTTTGACTCTTGTTTTCTGCCCTCTGACATTTACAATCACAATCTTTTTCCATGCATCCAAAATCATATGTTTTTTTTTAATGTCATATTGTTATTTATTTGAGGGAAAAAATAAAATAAGCGGTCTAAAATGTAACCCGCCTCGGTGGCGTATTTGGCTAACGCGCTAGTCGTGTTGAGCTCAACCGCTGAGGACGGGGAGATTGAGGTTCGAATCTCGGTCAGGTAAACTGGGGGTGGTTTTTCCCCCCAAATGGTTTTCCACTCCCCTTCCACGCAAATGCGGGTTCACTTCCTCTAATTAAACCTTCCCTATTCCTAATCCATTACCGTAATTAGTACTTAAAGCGTATAGTCCGAACGGGTAGTAAGACGCGGTGCTAAATAAAAAATTAAAAAAAACGGTATGAAATGTAAATAAAAGAACACCTAAACAAAGTTGGCTTTTATTTGCCCACAACCACTATAAGACAGCTCCAGCTGAGTACGTTTACATTTTGCCGATATTAGAGTAAAACTGCAAACAATACTAACTTTGTATTAACTATTAACTAGCAGAAGATCCCCTCGCTGTGTTTGATAGCTAACGACAGAGAGTGTCCCGGTAGTCAACTCGCTCGCGTCCCGAACGTTATTGTTATGTTTGTTGGCACAGCCGGAGGTGATTGAAGGGGTGAAGGGCTTGACTTGGGGCAGCTACGTGGGGTCCCCCGCGGAGCCCTACCCCAGCGTGGTGTGGAAGCAACACCACAAGACACCCGTCTCCTCGCTGGTACCCTTACTGACCAACGACGTGTTTGGGTTGGCGCCCAACACCTCCATCTTGCTCAGCTACAGCAAGGAGAGAGGTCAGTCTACATCAGACTCCTTCCTAAATGGCTAAAATATATTAATTATTAATAAGATTTTTACTGTGGTGGTAAAATGCTCCAATACAGATTACGTCATGGAAACCTTCTTTGGCATTCTGAATTTATATTTGAATAAATTTGTAAATCATAATTACAAATATCGGTTTTAAACAAAGGAAAAATTGTGCCGAAGCATTTTATTAAAATAATTTAAATATTGGTTCTAAAATGAAAAAGTATAAAATTATAGTTAGCATATATTGTTATAGTAATAATCATCATCAACTGTGTCCAATCCGTGGCCAGGTCATTCTAGTAAAATGCTTACATCTTCCTCTGTCCTTCCACCATTCTTATCCTCTCACTTGCACACTTCCTGTTATCTCGTCAATCTCGTTTCTTGGCCTCCCTTCAGTTTTTTTCCCTACCTACCGCATCTCCATTATTTTCTTTGACTTTCTCTCATTTTGAAGCCAGAGTCGAGATTCGAATATTTGAAAATTCCTTTAGATTTGAGATTCGATCTTTTTTTTTTCCTCTGATTTTAAATCGGAACTTTTGTTTAGCTAGTGTCTTAACCAAATGAAGAATTGCATTAAAGCTAGTAACCTCGAGACCCCAGACCATTAGTTTATCACTTTATAGCGACGAGAGAGAGAGCTAAATGCTTGTGTTTATCTTATCACGAGTCTTGAGTGTAATAAAGTGTAATATTACAGGTGTGAGTATAATGAACACCACCTCTGTCCTCGGAGCAGCCCTGGTAACCTGGGGACACAGTGATGGGGTAGTGAGGGTCAAACTGAAAAAGGAACAGCCCCCTTGGCCGATCATCAAAGCCACGGGGCTTGACCCGGTGAGTAGCTCCCTACACTAGTGAGGGTCATGTCAGTGGCCTTTACCGGAAAATAGCGTAACCGACTCCAAAAGTATGTATACATTATTTTACAAAAAGGGATGCAGTTCAAAACCAAACAATATTCATCATCCTCCATCATCCTCTATTCTACCTCCTTTAATTTCTTCCATTCTTCTCCTCTCACACCCGCCTCGGTGGCTCAGTTGGCTAACGCGCTTGTCGTGTTGAAGCTCGACTGCCGAGGACGGGGAGATTGAGGTTCAAATCTCGGTCGGGTGAACTGGGGGTGGTTTTTCCTAAATGGTTTTCCACTCTCCCTCCACGCAAAATGCGGGTTCACTTCCTCTAATTGAACCTTCCCAATTCCTAATCCGTTAGAGTAGCGTATAACCCGAACGGGTAGTAAGACGCGGTGCTAAATATTATTATTATTATTCTCCTCCCACTTGAACATTTTCGGTTATCTGCACCTTCCATTTCTTTACTTGGTCTCCCTTTCGGGTATTTTCCACAGTTCTCTTTGGTATTCTCTTGTTTTCCATCCTCATTACATGTCCATACCATCTCAAGACACCAAATTAAGCAATTTTTACAGAAATAAATGCTTCTAATTACAGGATTGACTGATTAATAAAATAGCGACTAAATTTATTTTTTCAATTCTCAATAATACATTTTAATTTCAGTTTTCAAATTTTCGAATTTTAAATTTAACTCCCAAAATTTTGGTAGTCAAATGATTGATGGATAACATATTTTAAAAAAAATCTTCTGATTTCATAGAATAGGTGTAATTTTTTTCTCTGCGTAAATGCTCAATATTTTTGACGGCTGTGGCGGGAATGTGTGAGAGCTGACCTGAGTGCGTTCAGTCGGATCACACATGAAGTCTCCTCACACAAACCTTTTCTTCAGACGGAGATATTTATTTCTACTATTTTTAAAGATGTATATTAAATAGGGGTGTGCAAAACTTCAACAACTTAAACTTCATTTTGAATATGTGGCTTCAACTTTGAATCAACTTTTTTTTTAGGCTTTAACACCTACAAAGCTTTGCTAGTAAACACATAGAAGGATAAAATACAGTATTCATGTGCTACTTTTGTCATTTCGTGCTGTTCTGTACAGAGGAAAGTGGAGGACTGGGTGACGTGTTGAGCAGTACTTTGTACCAATACTGACACATGCCAAGGACACGTGGGTAAAGAAGAAGCAGCAGCAAGGAAACTAAGATCAACTCTGAGAAGAACTATAGGAGGAGAAACGAGAGTGTCATCTGTCAAACTAACCGGCGTGTGTCTGTGTGTGTTTCAGATCTGTCTCTGCGCCAGTGCGCCGGATTGCAACCAGTTGTGGGTAGCTCATTGGTCTGGCAAGATCCTGGTGTACCAGTTTCAGTTCAACCCGACCAGGGGTCAGCTAGAGTTCAGGTCAGAACCGACAGCGCTGCTGGGCCACGCCGGGCCGGTGCTGGGCCTGTACGTGTGCCACAGCTTCAGTGTGGCTGTCAGCGCCAGTACAGATGGGGCGGCCATCATCTGGGACATTAACAGGTGTGGGGACATCAATCTCCTTAGAGCTCGAATCCTAGCCGAGTGTACCGACAACGGTTTTCCCCTTGTCCCACCACACGGATGTGGGTACATTTCCTCTTAGTCGTATCTCATTCCTGACACACTTACTGGGAAAATGTAAGTCTAGAGGTAAAGATTAGAGTGCCTTGAAAATGACTGGGCTATGTTTTGTTTTAGTTGTGAACTCTTTAAGATTTACTTGTTTCTGGCGAGCGCAGGCCTTGCCCCTACGTCCCCCTTCGTTCACTCTCTGATTCCTCAGATACAAGTAAGACTCGAGATATCCTTTCATATTGTTTCAGTCTGACATATGTGCGCTCACTACCCGACACGACGGGGTCCCCTGTGCGTCTGGTTGCGGTGAGCGAGACCCTAGGGGACATTGCGACCGTGTTGAGCGACCCGGGCCGGGAGACGGGTTCTATACTGAGACTCCACACCATCAACACCATTCCCGTGGGAGAAGTCACCAGCAAGGAAACCATCACCGCCTTGTGCTTCTCCAGCGCTCCAGAGGGGGTATCCGTCAACGTGATGGCGGCAGGACTGGACACGGGGGCCATCAGGTGACCTGCAACAAGGGCTCTTATCCAGGGCTGGATTTAAAGAAATCGGGTTCAAGTTTTCAAAATCTAGTTGTAGTTTGTAAT
The DNA here is from genome assembly GCA_902151425.1 of Timema shepardi. Taxonomy (NCBI): domain Eukaryota; kingdom Metazoa; phylum Arthropoda; class Insecta; order Phasmatodea; family Timematidae; genus Timema; species Timema shepardi. The sequence continues at coordinate 14,925 of CABFVX010001784.1, forward strand.
TTCGCTAGGATCTGTTTACCCGAATGACGGTGAGGTAGAAACTGCTTGGATAAAACCCTAACAGACACGTTTTACAGACAATCTTTCACTGCCACGGACAGCTGCTTCAGGTTAAAAGTGTAGACTGATGTTGTTCAATCCTTGGTCTCGGCACAGATTTATCTGATTACCAAACCCTTCCTTCACCTCTGACAAGACATCTTGTGAAAGTGGGGAATGCCAGGCCTCCACCGTGGTTCGGATCCCACGTTAAACTGTAGGTCCTCCATTTCATCTCACAATCACCCTACCATTACACATTAGAGTGATTGTGTATAACCTGAACGGGTAGTAAGACGCGGTGCTAATAATAATAATAATAATAATAATAATAATAATAATAATAATAGATGTTAGCACTGGAAATAGGATCAAATCAAAATACTAACCATTTGTATTATATAGTAGTACCATATTGGCCCACACATAGTACACAAAATAAACCTCTGTAGGAATCTCAATGAGTTTTTTTCAGTGAAAAATATTGGGCCGCGCATTTAAAAAAAGTACCATTTTTATAAGTACATTTTTAGTAGATAAACATTGCACCGTATTCAAGCACAAACGTTAGTTTGCCTGCTATATATCATCCATATATATTGTGACATCCAAATGGCTATAAATGTGTAAGTAAGTGCACAAGGAGGTAGGAAGGAGTGGAGTTCACCCGAGGTTGAAGTCAGGGGCCTGATATATTGAGGGCCACTTCCTGTATTCTAAGTTTTCAAGGTGGTGTGAGACTTATAATCCTGAAAACCTGTTTAAATTGTGTTCTTAGATAACCATTATCAACATATGACCTATATATGTCTGTAGGAACCCGCATGGTTCCTTGTTTTCATATGTGACTGTTGACGTCGACAACATACCACCACATTTTCTCCTGTAATATCCCTAGTTTGATGTTTTTATGTTCCAGACTGTACAGCACTTGGAATCTAGCGGTAGTGAGGGAGATAGCCAGCAGTATTCTACACCAACCAATTATAAGGTAACAATATTATAAATATAACAAACTATATCTTATAGTTCTCTGTTTTACAAATACATATCTTCATTTCGCCTGAACATCTGAGATTTGAAAATTTATCTTGAAACAGGATTAGGAATGAAGTTATCCGGGAAAGAGTGGGGGGTACNNGGGGGGGGGGGGGGTACAGGGGGTACACGAGATAGTATTAAGATAGGAAGAGCAGATAACAAGTGTGCAAGTGAGAGGAGGGGAATGGAGACATTTGACCAAACTGACCCGGCCACAGGCCGGAAACAGTTGCTGATCTCGGAAAAGGTGATAAACATTACAACAAATAAAAATAATCCCTAAATGTTAATATTTTTTTCCTACAATATGATCATTTAATGTGTAAATTATTCATGTGATGTTGGGTTTAGTTTTTTTACTATAATCGAAGTCGGGGTCCAAGGTTCGAAGCTCCCGCGACTCTATTCTCTCTGTCGATCTAAAAGAGGAATGTTTTTTTGTTCCTCAGTGTGACGTACTCCCACGACTCCCAGCACCTGTACGCGGCCACGGTGGATGGACTGGTGGTGATATGGGAGGGGACAGGAGCCAAGGGGGTCAGCAAGACCCCAAAGTTTCTAAACCTAACTTCTCGCATCGAGCAAGCCCACAGCGTCGCCGCTAAATAACTGTTCGGAGAAAGAACAAGGGGCAGTTCCTGGATCCACAGAAACAATTCAAGGAAGACGTCAATGTTCCTGGTTTTATGGATGTTTTAACGTCGGCCCCAACCACTTTTAAAAATACTTTATTTTTTTATATATTGTATCATAATGTGGTTGAAAAAAACCTAGTAATTGAAATTAACAAAAAAAATACTTTGATTCGTTCAAGGTCATCAGAACGCAAAGGTCCTGTTGTGTACATTTACAATTTGCCGGCACTAGAGTGAAAGGGCAAAAGAACCGCTTATTCTCACAACGGAAACTTGCTCAATTCTGAATATTCGGGACTTTCATTCACTGGCGTTTTATAATAACTGAAATTGATAGAAATAAACCATCAAGTGTAAATTTAATGAAGGAACCCCACCCGGGGGAAGAGGGAAGATGTGGCAAGGACCCGATGGACCAAGTAATGTGACATCTTCTTCCTTTTGTCTTCTACACCAGAAGTAGTCACACACATTTAAACACAAATAAGTGATTTCAAAATAGAGTAGTTTAGTATTTGTGTCAATTGTATTTCTTCTTCCCCCCCATTTTTTTATGTTAAGGCAAAAATGCCAAAATATCTACTTCTTTGGTTGCATAGTTTAAGGCGTCACTCTCACAATAGACTAACTGTCAATGACGGGGAGATCTGGGATTCAAATCTAGTGGGGGGTGGTTTTCATTGATGGGTCTTCCACTCTCCCTCCACAAAAAATATGGGTGCACTTCCTCTAAATTCAACCTTTCTTATCCTCAACTCATTAGCGAAGTTGCTACATAATGCCTGTAGTACGACACAGTGCTAAACAAAAATGACGAGGTACACATAAAACTGTGCCTGAATGTGTGTGCTCTGGAAACACAAGAAAGAAAGATGATGTCACCTTGGTGTGATATATTCTTCATTCATTCTCCCTCTTTCCCCACGTGCTCTCTCTTCATTCAATTTACGCTTATTATTTAGTTTTTTCTTCATGTCTATTAATTTTCATTATTATAAAACCATTCAGCCACTGGACCTGCTAATTGTTAAATACTATCTAGGATGTGGCAGTTAAGAATCTAGATATCGAAAATCATGATATTAAGATCGATTCTTGAATCTTTTGATACAAGTAAGATTCAATGTTATCGAGTAATTGGATTCAGACACAGTAATTAAATATATTTATATTTGTTAAAACTATGATGGCTGTTAAAATAATACCGCAAGAATCGTAACCTTTTTGTCTTGAAATGATTTGCTCCTGGCTTTGTTGTCTTGCTAGCCCTGATTTCACAAATAAAATTTGATAGCGCCATTATTTAGTTTGTTTAAATTAAATAAACAAATTAAAACTTAAGGAGCAGCTTTTTTGGTATATTTTAATACGGGCCTGTATCGCAATGTGGTAAAGTGAGGTTGGTTACTTTTATTAGGGGTCGACATTACTCAATTAATTAACTAGCCATTTTTTTAACCAACAGATAAATTGTACATTTATATTTAAATAATTCTATTCTATCCCCACACACACAGGCAATATTTTTATACTTAATTCAATCTAGACAAAGTAAAAATGGTGCCCAACCGTTGTATTTGAGTAAACATCGAAGGACGGTGGAAGGGAAAGCCCCACACTCTCAGCAGAAAACTCTACGCCTCAGAGCTCACAACTAAACACATAATTATGTAATTTTCGGCTCTTTGGTCTGTAACCGTTGCCGAAAATTAGCACCTGTGCTACCATCAAATTACTCACAAGTTTTCATGATAGCTGCTTATTGTTACATCCACTACAGTTTCCAGCCTGTGTGGCCAGTTATTTATTCGAGCCACATATTTCCCGCCACCGGCTGGCTAGACCTAAAACTAGGACAGGAACAACACCAGGCCTCCGCGCATTAATTCATAACTGTGAAAGGGTAAGCCCATATTTTCATCTATGATACATTTTCAGCCCTGCCTGAAATTGAACTGGGGACCCTCGACTAAGTAAGCAGACATGCTATAGATTGAGCTGCTAAGGTGTTGGACTCGTGATGGCTACTTGTTTTTACCAATTGTCGACATGGGGGGTTAGTCCTTCACACTGTCATTGCAAACATACTGAATTCAGTACTGAATTATGCATAAAAAAAATTATCTCCCGTGTTTAGGGGGCATTAAAAACATTTTAAAAAATCTTATGCCCCTTGCGTCTTAGATAATATTAGGGGTGTGTGAATCTTCAGCTCGGCTTTGACTTCGCTTCGAAAATAATTTCATCTTCAAAGCTTTGTCAATAAAATATTGACGGCTAAAATACTAGATTTTTGGTCAATTGCCATTTACATATAATATAAAACAATATTTATTTGGAAAAAATCCTAAGTAATTGAATTGTAGGTTGTAATATAACTTGATTTATTAAAATGGAATATTAGTAACAATAAGTACAATAAAACATTTACTAAGTAATTTCAACACATGAAGTTTAATAAACAACAACATAATATACTTTTCTAGTGTAAAATTTAACAAAAAAATATTCGAGCTTCGATTCACCTTTGAGAATATTTCATATATTCGATCCAAGTTTGCTTCGAATTGAAAGAGCGCTCTTTGCACACCCCTAGATAATATATAATCTACAGCCATCAAAGTTAACACGACTTCACTGAATTTTAACTCGTTGATGTATCAAAACATCGACACATTTTGTTATTTTACCAATACATTATATTAACTTGATTGTTACTGTAAAATATTAACAAAACTTTACATACATTCCAATTACTTCTGAGTTTAAAGACTTTATGAAGTGGACTTTTGTTGCATCGAAAAACTTAGCATATTTTTTTTATATCGCAAAGTATTTACTAGCTCTTAAGTATTTTAGCCTAATTGTATATTTTAACTTTATGGTTTTTTAGCTGTATTAACATTTTAAGAGAAGTCACGGATAATTGCTAGCTTAAGTTATCGTGTAAGAGATATTGCTTGTTCGGGAAAACATACAAGGGTGTAAATGTAAATCAATTTATGTTGTAATGAGTGCTGTTCGGTGGATAAACCATTAACTAAAACAGGTGGGTTTCATTTCACCGCAATATTACTAAACACATGTACGTCCATATGTCAGGGTGTCTACCATCCGGGAAAATCAGGGAAAACGGGAATTTGAAGTGATCGGGAAAAAACGGGAATAAGCCGGGAATTTTGTAAATCACAGTAAAAATCCGGGAAAATGATATTTTACTCAAAATATGAAATAAAATAAACAGTAAATCAGTAAATTATAATGTCATTTTTTTGTTTGTAGCTGTTTAATACATTTTTAATTAATAGTAAACAATTTTAATACAAATTAAAAAAATATTCAAATTTTAAAATTTATTATTATTCATAAAAAAGGTTAATGGAAAAATGAGGGTGGAGAGGGGGGGATGCGAGCTAGGAGCATGTGACATACATTTTTAGTGGGGAATTTTAGGAAATGATCAGGGAAAATCGGGTAAAAGGTCGGGGATTTTATTGGTCAAGTTGAGTAGACACCGTGATATGTAGACATCAACAAATTAAAAACAATATTTTTACAAGTCTAAAATTATTCTATTTATAATAGTATAAATTTATAAAAATAAACAGAAAGGAACATAAAATAATAAGTTTAAATTTAAAGAAGTAAGCCCACTTGGGGAAAGAGCAAAAATATGTGAAGAGTCCAATGATTGTGTTACTTAGTGTTTGTGTAAATTGTCTTTATTCTCCCTCTCTTTTTATATTTGGGCAAAAATGTCAATATTTTACTCAATTTGTGTATAAATATGTGTCGATAAAATATAAGACATTGGATGTTCACCAATCTTTCACCAGCTGGGCTTTCTTTATTAAATTCACACCTATTAGTTTATTTTTTCCGTTTTCTTTATTTTTTATCAATTTCTGTTATAAAATTATTCCGCTATTTAACCGCCTCATTATTAAAAAATCTTGTCTTTGTCATTCAGAATAAAGTTATGAGCATTTACTTGTTACGAGTATAACATTTTAATCGGTTTTGACAAACAAGTTTTTTTTTTGAAGTTTCAGAAGTATAATTAATATTTCCAAACCCCCTTTTTTTTTAAATGTTTTGTAATGAAATTTGCTAAATTGTGCCAGGTCTATGCTTTCTCCAAAGTCACATTGTAAGATTCTATAATATTTATTTGATGAAAAGTAAAAGCTATTATTAACGCTTGATTCTCATCAAATTAATGTTATTTCTTAACCTTAGTGGACCAATCACTGCAAAGCTAAGTTGTCATATTGATGTGAACACTCCTTAATTTAGTCAGTTGTATGTTGTGTGCCATCTGCCAAATGTTTTGACAAATGAAAGCTAAGAAGTGACACGAAGATGTTTAGAGAGGGCCTATTCTGACTTTTTTTATTCGCGATGAAATATTTATTTTTATGTTATGATTTAGTTTGTTAATTATCGGGAATTTGCACAGATACGAAATATATCGGTCAATATTTGAGATGTGTCATTGGAAACGATTGAGAATTAAAAGGGGTGCGAGTCCCCAAACTTATGTTTGCGAAGATTCTCCGCTCTAGAAAGTTTATCAGAACACGATATTTCAACACAGGCACTCGTTAATTTGGATCTTTATATTGTAGAGACTTGATACAGATTTGGTATAAAAATATATTTAAAAATTGGGCAATAAATGAAAAATAGAGCCAAACGGTTGTGTTAACTTTAACGTTGAAAGGAGGATAGAAGTTAAGAGCTACCCACTTGCCACGAAACACGTAGTTACTTAGTTTCCAGGGTACCCCAGTCCCCTTCCTGAGCAGACGAGAGTACGACGATGTTGCCCATGGGTCACTTATAGCACTTCTCTGGTAGACTTACTTACCTAACAAGAAGGAAGGTCATCATTTAATAATCCTACTCGGAAACATTTTATTATATTTGTAAGAAGTTACAGGAAAGGTGGATAGAAACATATAAAAGGGGGACGAACACAATATGGCCTTTACAATGAAAAGAAGAACACAGTTCACACTTTACACTGCTGCCGATGGACAAAGAGGTAATGGATGTCTCTTAAAGAAAATTGATCGTCACCGCCCAATCCCCCGACCTAGGTTTCATTCTATCGGAACTCATCAGACTATCCACCTTTCCTGGACCTTCTTCCAAATATAATACAATTGCCTCATAAAGCTAAAAGAGGTTTTCCTTCTAGAGTTATATCAGAAACATTGAATGTAATACAACGTCTAAGAGCTGAGCTGTATAATATCGCCCACTTGTTAGTTTTTACTGTCATAATATAAAGTGAATCTCGATCATGAGAAACATATAGCCTACTAATGGTTTTATTCAAAATGGTATTCTACCCGCCCTGGTGGCCGCATGGTCTAAGGTGCTACCCTCACAATAGAATAGACTGCCGAGAACGGGGGGATTGGGGTTTGATGTCGGTTGGGTGCACCGAGAGTGGTTTGTACTAAATGGTTTTCCACTCTCTACCGTCGTGCAAATGTAAGTGCACTTACTCAAAATTCAACCTTCCCCATCCCTAACCAATAAGCGTAATTAATACCTAGGCATATAACTCGGACGGATGGTAAGACGCAGTGTTGAGGGGGAAAAAAAGCATATTATTAATTAAGTTTCTAATTAATTCATAGCTGTATTAACGTAGCATTTTTATTTTCACGGTTTTGTTTTTTAACAGGAGTGCGTAAGTGGTTGGGGGTGCCAGGAGTATTTAACTGTATACAACTGAACTTTAGGAAACCATTTAATGTTCCTGAAGATAGCTCGAGTGATGAGTGGAAGCTTTAGGGCAACATTCAAGAGATTGAGGAAGGTCCTAGAGCTGACAAATTTTGGAGCTATTTGTTCACATTTTATAATCCAGCTGAAAACATAAAAATATATCCGATTCTATGTAAAGTATTAGAACCTTCCCCATCTCTTCCCCATGGACGTGCGAATTTTGAAAGGTGGTTTTCCCTCCTCGAGTAAACCTTTGAGAAGACCGGGCCCAAATATCGTAACATTCATCAAGTGCACATCCGACTACAATAACCAGAACTAGCGCTCGTCACAAGACAGTGATTAGCTCCTGCCCAAGTTATCAACATCACTTGTAAGAAAATAAAATTAAAAAAATTATGATAAAAAGAGGAAAGAAAATGAATGCATTGAAAGATTTATTTATTTTATTTAGCACCGCGTCTTACTACCCGTTCGGGTTATACGCTTTAAGTACTAATTACTCTAATGGATTAGGAATTGGGAAGGTTGAATTAGAGGAAGTGAACCCGCATTTGCGTGGAGGGAGAGTGGAAAACCATTTAGGAAAAACCGCCCCCAGTTCACCCGACCGAGATTCGAACCTCGATCTCCCCGTCCTCAGCGGTTGAGCTCAACACGACAAGCGCGTTAGCCAACTACGCCACCGAGGCGGGTTGCATTGAAAGAAAAAAAAGAAGAAAATTTAAGAAACATCACAAAAGGAAAGGAAGGAATTTTGAAACATGAAAATAAACTAAAAGAGAAACGAACACTTGAAGAATTAAAATGCAAAACTGTAAATAAATAGTTAACAGAAACGAATGAAAAGGTCATATAAGGCTTTGAAGAAGAAGAAGAAGAAGAAGAAGAAGAATTTTCAGGAAACAGAACTGCTCAAGTAATGTTGGTAGGTGTTAGCAAAGTTCAAAAAGAGGAAGAAATTACCATAAGAGAGTCGAAAGAAGATTGAAAAAACACAAAACATCTCTAATATCTTCATTCTTTAATAAAAATCTAAAATGTATTTCAGTTATCTTTTGTGATCTCCAAATAAAATATTGCTAAGCATTTTTTGTAAACTATACCTCCTCCAGGATCAAAGCTCAACCAACTTACACTTATTTAAAAAAAAGTTTTTAGATTTCTTATAATTTTAGTTAAACTTTGGTCTTGACTGGCCTTTTTGGTAGGAAACAAATAAAATGCACATAAATGATTTATACTGCTGAGATATTCTTGTCACTTTTTGGTCACTCTTATACATCTTCTTGTCACTTTTCGCACTTATTTGAAGACACTTGAGCACTTACATCCCTGTGTACACACTTTCTAAATTACCATGACCTACCTCTAGTCATGCTACCATAATCCACTGATTTTCATTTGTCATAACATTTCCATAGTTTGAATCTCCAAATAAATACAACATTGTTTATTAAATGTGTATAGCTATAATTTCATAATCAAATAGTTTTATTATTGGTTGTAGGATATTGTTTTCAGGATGTAAATAGTACCAATGAAATGTAGTAATTTATTATTGTTAATTAACTTGTATTACGGAAGAACGGACATGGACGTAGTGCTAGGAGCTCTCTAGCTTGCACGATGGGAGAACTCTCTTCACGCTAAACTGTTGCCATCGGTCTTAAAGCAAACATTGCCAACTCTCCATTTTCAAAACGATGATTAATTTTTTAAATATCGATAAAAGCGTCAATTTACTATCAATTCAGACACTTTAATAACTCTATAAAAAGGGGTATCCTTATGAGAGTAATGAGATATTTTTCATACGCTGCTGCCACTGTACACGAGGGTTTCTCTCTAAAGGTTCCAAGTGCAAGCGATATTGTTTCTGCGCTATTTGTTCTTGACAAAGTTTTCCCGCACCTTACAGGCCTTCATTAAAGGGACGAGTTAAAGGCCTTTCACTCTAAATCTTGGCCCAGTTCAATCGTCAGAAATCTTGTATCTACTTGTCTAAACACAGCTTTTGTCTGTCTTATATATTCAAGATTGACCTAATTTTGGTACGAGAAAAATACTCTAATCACGGAATATTTATGAATAAGTTTTGTCGATTTAGTTTTTTAAATATCTGTTTTATTTCTGTTTATTTTATTCATTATCTGTGCATGGCCCATATATGTTTTTGTAGCCCCTTATCTCATTTACAAATCGTGTATAACCTCGTTGGTCTTGAGTACGGTAATGAGTTGTTTTAATGTCAATTATCAGTAATTGTTGATGTTATATCTGTTGATATCTTGTGTCCTTCAACAGTTGAGCGTGGGAAGTTTTATTGCCATGGCAGGCCAAACCTTGAAATTACTGATTCAATACAATACTCATTGAAAATGAATTAAAAGTACTGTTAAGTTGCATCATTAAGATTTTATTGTCATGTTTTTTTACAACTTAGAAAGAAAAGGTGCAGGAATGTACAAAGTGCGCCTCAGAATTGAAAAAAACGTGTTTCCATAAAGAGATTTTATGTTTTTCTTATAAATAAAGCTTTACTCAGTCACTATACATTTGTAATAATTTTAGAACTCAATGATTGTACATTTTTAGCGGATGTTTGTGTATCTACGATGGTGAAATGTGAGCAGAATTAAACTTAAAGTACATTATTTACAACAGTTATCAGCTTTGATTGGGAGAAGATGGTCGAAATAATCCTTATCTTCACTTGATATCAGTCTTACCTTGATGTGTTACACCATGATCCTATCTTGCCATAGCGGAACCGAGCGCGGTAAGTTCACAACCTTTCACAAACGATGGGTATTAAGTTGGGTTACCGGCTGCTAGGACTGCTAGTCTACCGTTAGGAGCTATTTTTTTAAAGATAAAAAAAATCATAAAAATTCATGTTTTTGTTTGATTTTTTCCACAGATCTGTTACAGAAATTAAACTTGAAATATTTATTGCTCTATATTAGTGATCCTCGAATAAAACTGTTTCTTTCAAAACTCACAGGCCTGGTATTTAGACGTCTGTGAGTTTTAACAAAGAAGTGTATGGGCTGTTATTTCAAGCCTTCAATTTGGTGAATTCAAAAGTTATCCCTTAGAAACTTTTTAAATGTTGATTGTCTTTTGTTAAGAGTTCAGATCCACTTTTTAAAATATTGTACTTGTGGTTTAATTTTGACTCATTCACACGTTTTAGTCTATACTCGTTATATAATACATTTATAGGTCTATTAAATGTTTGTCATAGATTTTAGATTTAAAAAACTGTTTTATAAATGTTGTCAAACTTATGTTTAATATTTTCACTTTATTTTTACTTATTTTTTTGTATAAAATTTTATATTTATGTTTGACTTGGTTTTGTAACTTATCTTTAGTGGTATGTTATTGGTGAATGGAATTAGACATGATTTCCAAACATGAACATAAAAAAGATATTTCCTAAAAAAATTACATTTTTATATAAAGTTTTTCTGCCTTGGACTATAAAAAATCCACATAAATTTCAGGAGACTGAATCAATGTTGTTTATGGAATTTACAAACAAGCACTGATTTTTATTAAATACTAAAATACTCTTTTTTTTTTGTAAAACTTATTTAAAAAAAAGTGTTATCGTTTTTATGTTGGCTGTCGTTTAGTTTTCAATGTTATGTGTGAGCCAATATCTACAGATATCTGCTTTAGAGAAAATAAATTACTCTCAACTTTCAAATTTATATGTTTATCTACCTATGAGGCTTCCCTAAAGATCTCAGCGTGCAGTACATTAGTACCAACTAACCATGGGGCCACGTGCCTCAGTTTGGAAAGTCCAAAGTTTTATGTTGACACTGCTTTAAATAGAAGTCAAAATTGAGAAGAAGTTCTCATAGACAGTTTTTGTTCAAATACGAGTGTTTGTCCTTTTATATTTCATGTCATTCCTTAATATTTTCTTCACCCCCTAGTTTTGTGTTTTTGAATCCCCTTTTCAGGCATGTTCTTCGTTTAAAATACCCAATAGAACAAAATCTCGAATCTAGTTCGAGAGATTGTTTGTTAATATTTCTCACTGCCTTCAATGTATTGTTTAGTTTAATTTTGGAAATATTGATCAAACGATGTGAATTACAAGGTAGCCCTCCTTGTACAACATTTAGTTATAACTATCGTAGGTGACCTGGCGATCTAGAGGTAAGGTGTCAAGACTTCTATGCAGGCGGCCGGGGTTCAATCCTCGGTCCCGGCACAGATTTATCTGATTACCAAACCCTTCCTTCACCTCTGACAAGACATCTTGTGAATGTGGGGAATGCCAGGCCTCCACCGTGGTTCGGATTCCACGTTAAACTGTAGGTCCTCCATTTCATCTCACAATCACCCTACCATTACACATTAGCGTAAGTGCGTATAACCCGAACAGGTAATGAGACGCGATGCTAATAATAATAATAATAATAATAATAGTTATAACTATCATACTCCACTGGAGTAGAATATCAATAGTCATGCAACCACATGTTTGTAAAGTTAAAACATGCTTTAATAGTCAAAACCAATACATGAAAGTAATATATGAACATGATTTACACTCAAGGTCACACTAACACCAATAACAGAGTCACTGTTATATACACTAGTATAAATATATTACTGTTCGTTTATTTCATTAGTTTGATTTTGAGAAAATGGTATAAATTTACAATTTCTGATTTGATTTGATTTGACCCATTACATGGATTAATTTAATGAGTTATTCCACCCTATTTTCATCAAAGTTAATATTTTGTTCATTAACGACACAATTTGTCTCTACTGGTGAGGCCCAGTCACTCACCTGTGTCTGGCTAAGGGACAGATAAAGACGAGCTGCTTTATTTACAGACTTTATAAGCCACAAAGCGGAGTAAGAAAGACTTCTAACAATATAGATCCATTGAGTTTATTATCTGTTGCGAGAACGAAGGACATTTTACTAAAAGTCCTCATCTTCGGTCTCCGGATTGTCCTCTACGGAAACCTCGGGCTGCACATTTTCTGGCTCGGGTTGAACGCCCTCTTGGAGTTCTTGGGAAGCGAGCCGCTCCGCCCCTTTGGGTGATTCGTCTTAGCGACAACACATTCGATTGTTAATACAATGTTTAACTCTCTGGTGAGAGTGTGGGAAACTACCTGCATCAATGGTCGGATGTACGTTGACTCGACTCGGGTATCAGATATACTAAGGGTAGCTTTTCCTAAATAGTGTCCCACTCTCCCCTCCAAGAAAATGCAGGTACACTTGTCCCAAATTCAATCTTACAACACACTGTAATTATCAAAATATGTGTACAACCCAAACGAGTAAGATGCGGAGATAAAAAATATAAAATATTAAAACTATAGATCTCTCTAGGCACGAATCTAGGACTGCCGCAAAGGAGTGTTACCTTGAACATCTTGTTCTGGTGCCTGTGGCTCCTCTAGAGTCTCTTCTGCTTCTTCCGGGGGCTCCTCTCGATTCTCTCCTGCCCCCTCCGATGGCTCCTCTGCCTTCACTCCTGCCCCCTCCGGCGGCTCCACGGACTCGATGGACTGGACAGAGTCCGTGATGGTCACAGGTACAGGCTCTGCGGGTAGCAGGCTGGGGTCGTACTTGCCGACCTTGAAGCAATATCGTGTCTGTGTGGGCTACTACTGGGACTCCTTAAACTCCATGTTAAGGAAGTATTTCACAGCTTTATAATTATTACAATATCCAGTAGTATCTGGTTAATTTGAAGAGTTAGACAGTCCGGTCCGGCCATGATCCCCCGTGAAATCACTATTTAAATCAATGGTAAGAAATAGCATTTAACTCGAGTTTGAAAAGGAGATTAATTCAGGCACAGTAGCGGATTTAGGCTTAGGCTCGTGAGGCCCGGGCCTAGGGCGGCGAATTTTGAGGGGGCGCCAAAATTTTTAAGATGACTAAAATTAAAAAACGATTGGGTTTTCTGTAAACTCTTAAGAGCAAAATTTATTATATGATTAATCAGATAAAAATAATTTATATTTTAATTACAAGCAATTTATTATTATTTCTATATTTAATTGTGATGTTAAAAAAATAAATGTTTAATTTATACCTGAATTAGATTTCTTATTATTATTGTTATTATTTTCATTATTTTATACACACACACACACATATATATATATATATATACTGTTACAAAAAAAAAGGGCGCCATATCGTCTCGGGCCTAGGGCGTCCTCAAACCTAAATCCGCTACTGTTCAGGCATATCCATTGTTAATTTTTTTAGAACTTGTATTCATTTCAAAGCTAGCTTAATGATCTTTGTTAAATCACCACATACACTAGAAATGTTAAATGTACAGTTATAGTTGGAACGTAAAGAGAAAGTGGGGAGTTCCGCACGGGAGACGAGCGGGTTTCCTCGGATAGGAAGGATGTGTCGTCGTCTTGGCCCTGATCGCGACGACGTAAAGGAGCAAAGTGTCGTCACAGACTTACCTTGGTGGCCCTCCACAGAGCGACCACCCCGCGAGGAATCGCACTGGGGTCCTTGGCGCCCTCCTCTGCCCTCTCTTCGTCGAGGGCCTCCGCCAGGTCCTGGTCAGACACTTTCATGTGGACATATTGGCCGAGCTGCATCCACTTGAGGGAGAAGGTGTACACCCCTGGACCTTCTGGCTACAAAACATGAGTCGTCCAGTGAACTGGGGGCATCAGCCGTAGCTCTTTGTACCCTCTACTTGGTCGTGTCTGCTCTTAATCGCCCCCTGTTGGGTTCTTGGTCACCGCGCACCACTAACCGTTTGTGTTATAAACATATGAACCTATTACAATAATATGCTAGGGATGATAAGGGTTACATTTAGAGGAAGTGTACCTGCACTCGCATGGAAAATCATTTATAAAACACCTTTCAATATACCCTACTAATATTCAACCTCCAATACCCCTGACACAGGCTTCTGTCCCATGGAAAGCCCCCAGTGACAAAGCACCTCTCAATAGGCCTCTGTCCCATGGAAAGCCCCTAGTGACAAAGCACCTCTCACCAGGCCTCTGTCCCATGGAAAGCCCCCAGTGACAAAGTATCTCTCATCAGGCCTCTGTCCCATGGAAAGCCCCACGTGACAAAGTATCTCTCATTAGGCCTGTCCCATGGAAAGCCCCTAGTGACAAAGCACCTCTCACCAGGTTCTTGCCCCACGTCCCATGGAAAGCCCCCAGTGACAAAGTATCTCTCATCAGGCCTCTGTCCCACTAAAAGCCCCTAGTGACAAAGTACCTCTCACCAGGCCTCTGTACCACTAAAAGCCCCTAGTGACAAAGCACCTCTCACCAGGCTTCTGTACCATGGAAAGCCCCTAGTGACAAAGCACCTCTCACCAGGTTCTTGCCCCACGTCCCATGGAAAGCCCCTAGTGACAAAGCACCTCTCACCAGACCTCTGTCCCATGGAAAGCCCCTAGTGACAGTACCTCTCACCAGGCCTCTGTTCCATGGAAAGCCCCTAGTGACAAAGCACCTCTCACCAGGTTCTTGCCCCACGTCCCATGGAAAGCCCCCAGTGACAAAGTACCTCTCACCAGGCCTCTGTCCCACTAAAAGCCCCTAGTGACAAAGTACCTCTCACCAGGCCTCTGTCCCATGGAAAGCCCCTAGTGACAAAGCACCTCTCACCAGGTTCTTGCCCCACTAAAAGCCCCCAGTGACAAAGCACCTCTCACCAGGTTCTTGCCCCACTAAAAGCCCCCAGTGACAAAGCACCTCTCACCAGGCCTCTGTCCCATGGAAAGCCCCTAGTGACAAAGCACCCCTCACCAGGTTCTTGCCCCACGTCCCATGGTAGCGGTGTTTGGGGTGTATCAACTGGCCCCGCCCCTCCATCGTTTCGTCGACCCAACTCCCCATGAACTTGGTTCCTGACGACTGGTAGGTGTAGGTCCCCAGTCCGTGACGCAGGTTCTTCCTCCAGGAGCCCTCGTACACATCCCCGTTGGGGTAGTGGTAGGCGCCGTACCCGTGACGCATGTCCCGCTTCCACTCCCCTGCATCAAGGTGCGCTGACATCACGCTCACATATTTGTGGTTCACAGCCCGAGACTAAATATTCGGGTATTTTTCAATATAGTCCGATTTTCAGAGGAAGAATCTTAATGACATATCAAAAGCTACTAGATCTTCTTTCATGTATTCATAAATAAAGTCATGTGATCCGCAGCTTTAACTTTTGAAAGCTATTATCAATACATATATAATAATAATAATAATAATTAGGTAAAATGTTATCAATGTTGGCCGCACGGAAACATGTCTGTATTTTGTAAAATTGAACTCTGAACTCTGTTTAGATCTTGACAGAGGTTTCAAGTGGGAGCAGGAAAAGTAACTGTTTAGATCTTGACAAAGGTTTCAAGTGGGAGCAGGAAAAGTAACTGTTTCGATCTTAATGGGTGTTTTTAAACTGGAGGTGCTGTGGCAGTTTGTTTTTTAGATAATTTATTTTAATCACAAGACGTTTCAAACTCAAAATCATGATAGTAATTGACATTTTATTTGTCTTCAAACTAAAAAAAAATAAAATAAAATAATAATATTCAGCATCACGTCTTACTACCCATTCGGGCTATACGCTTTAAGTACTAATTACGCTAATGGATTAGGAATGGGAAGGTTGAATTAAAGGAAGTGAACCCGTATTTGCGTGGAGGGAGAGTGGAAAACCATTTAAGAAAAAAACCACCACCAGTTCACCCGACCGAGATTCGAATCTCGATCTCCCCGTCCTCAGCGGTCGAGCTCAACACAACCAGCGCGTTAGCCAACTACGCCACCGAGGCGGGTAAAAAGAAGCGGGTTTAACAATTCTGTCTGTCTGTCTGTTTGTCACTGTGTCTACAGCCAGAACTGTTTAGTTTACTTTGTTCAAAACTGATATCTAGATGTTCTATGGTCACATCTTGAGGTAAAATTGTCATTTTAACAACATCTTTAAGACCAAGAGTAGTTTGTTTATGATTATTGTTCAAATTGAATAGTGTTTTACACAGCAAATAACACTGTGTACATTTTTTATTCAGGTAAAAATTTCTATGAGGCTTTTCATAAATTTGGAAAATGATCCCAGGACCCCTGACAAATACTTTATCTCAGCGGTAGAGCCTTTGAGCACGGAGGCAAGGGTCCTGTGTTCGAGCTCATTTTCCCTTTACTAGGCTACATCTCAGTTTGTCCTCCAGGTGTTAGCTGTCCCAAACTGTGCCTAGGTTTGCTTCGTACCTTCATACCACGACCCATCGGGGTAGTGAAACCTCCCCTCTCCGTGCTTGACACCTTTCTTCCACTGGCCCTCGTACCTCGCTCCCCCGCGGAACACGTAGAGGCCACCGCCGTGGCGCTTGCCGTTGCGGTACTTGCCCTCGTACACGTCCCCGTTGGGTAGAAGAGCGCGGCCCTGACCGTGTCTCTGGTTTGAGTCATTCCTTCCTCCCTCGTACTCCTGCGAGTACAATACACACACTTATATGCTTTAAACATGTGTAAGTGATTGTTTGGGACCCACCTCGCTGGCCGCACGGTCTAAGGTGTCACTCCTGCAATAGACCAGACTGCCAATGATGGGAGATCAGGTTTCGATCCCGGTCGGTTGTACTGAGGGCGGTTTATCATAAATGATTTCCAACTCTCCACACAAATGTGAGTTCCCTTCCTCTAAATTCAACCTTTCTCATCCATAGCCCATCACTGTAATTTAGTACATAAGCGTAAACCTAGAATGGGTAGTAAGATGCGGTGCTAAAAGGAAACTACAGTTTGGGAACATATTGTTGTGTACAGCCAATAACTTGTAGCCTTGTGGGTCATTTCACAACACTTGTAAACATAACCTCACACCTATGCGCCAGTTTCGTGTTTAAATAACAATAACCTCCCTCCTCGGTGTTTGTAACCTTCAACTGGGGCTCATACTAAAATATGGCAACATAAACTCTGCTAGACAACAAACTGGTGAAAATAAGTGGGAGGGGGTCTGAAGGGCACAAGCCCTGGATACGAGACCGACCAGGGTGGCTCAGTGTTAGAACACGAGATCGATGGTTATATTTGATATTCTCGATTATGAAGCTGAAAGATGTTCTCACATCAAACTACAAATAACTTCTAGAGGCGTCCAGTTTTCAAAATGTTCCTAATATAGGGCCACCAAGCCCCAGTTTGGCTTGAGAGGACAAGTCTTCCAAAAACACCCTTTATGACTAATACCCACACTGAGTACACAAATAGCGTCTCATCACCACTGGTCAGGATTGTCACCGAGTATCACTACCTGGTCAGGATTGTCACCTAGTATTACTACCTGGTCAGGATTGTCACCTAGTATTACTACCTGGTCAGGATTATCACCGAGTATTACTACCTAGTCAGGATTATCACCGAGTATTACTACCTGGTCAGGATTGTCACCGAGTATTACAACCTGGTCAGGATTGTCACCTAGTATTACTACCTGGTCAGGATTGTCACCGAGTATCACTACCTGGTCAGGATTGTCACCGAGTATTACTACCTGGTCAGGATTGTCACCTAGTATTACTACCTGGTCAGGATTATCACTGAGTATTTGAGTATTACTACCTGGTCAGGTTGTATGATAATTACTCTAATGGGGTGTGTAATTACCCGCATTTGCATGTAAGGAGAGTGAGAAACCATGTAAGGAAAACCACCCTCAGTAGACTCGACCTGGATTCAAACCTTGATCTCCCTGTCTTCAGCAGACCAGTCTAACATGAACGCGACACCTTAGACCATTCGGCCACAGACTATCAGGACAGTTCACAATTATTATGATAACTAGCCTAATGATACATTGTAAAACCTTCAAATAGTTAATAATAAATATTTACACCAAGAGAACTCTCTTCTCCCTCGCCTAATTGATCATTTTCAAAATCATCATCGTCCATTTGTATTATTTTAAGTTTTCTATATAAAATCTGATATGATTTATTGATAACCAAATATTTAACAAGATAAACAAACAAAAATTATCAATAACTAGTCAAGAAATGAAACAAATATATAATTTAGTCTCTAACAATGCAGATATTCAATTGTTACCTCATTTATAAGTGGTTCGAAACATAGAACTAACCTTCCTCAACAAATAAGCTCACAACAGAATGTTTTAAGATAGTTGTATATTTTAATGGTTTTGAAGCTTCAGAGCTGATATTCCCATAAGAAATATTTGAGTGTGAGGATATTTTCCTTCAACTAGGCACCCCCTTATGTTTCTAAGCCTGGTCATTGCAACTGATAGGACAAGCAGTATTATGAAGCAATTTTATAATATAAACTATAAGTTGTGCACACATGAATGGGTCACTTATATATTATATTAAATGTTAATATTAAAATAGAAACCTTGTATTCCACCTTCAATCTTTTTTTTACATAAATGGCTTAATTGCAAAGAAAATTAATTTTTTTAAAGAGATAAAACCTGAGAGTAAAGCTATTTTAGGTACTTGATTTATCAATACATAGGGTAATATTAAACCATTTATATTGGTCTCTGATAAGCACTTTACAACATATTCAATGTTTTTTATTTCATTATTCATATAAAATAACTAATATAAGTTTCGTTTTTTTAAATTAGATTGCTTTATAGCTACAGTTTTAATGTAATATTAATTATATGTCAATTGTGCTAGAAAATTGTATATTTAAATTTAGCGCTAAGTAGGAAGAAAGCCAAATACATTTGCTTGTAAAGCGCTATTTTAAACAGCCAATAAGAAATTTCCGCGCGTTTCCCACAGTTCCTGTAGCGTCTACCGTCTAATAACGCCTTCTCTTTTGCAAGAAAACGGCCATTTTGTTTTGTGGTGGTGTTTCAACTTATCATTAGGTATGCGTGCTCTTTTTAATTTTAGTTTTTAACTGCTATATTGTTGTTTTAGTTAACCGGTAGTAAATTAAATTTAAGCTCCAACACATTTTAAATCCAGTGCAATAGTAGTTTTATGCAGAAAGTTTATATTATATCATAAATTCTTAACTCTTTTTCCAAGGTCTTAAAACTACACCTTAGAGCTTAGTCTATTGATTTTCTTCTGATGTGATAAACTTTTTCTTTTATGATTTCAAGAGAGCTTCAACATATTATTTATTAAGGTATTCTCTATTTATCATTGGTCAACATGTTTGTACACTGGGTTCGACATATAGGCTATTATTACTAATTATCATGACTAATTTTCTTGTGCTATCTTTAACAGTTTGAATTATGATGGTAAGTACCTAAAGAATCAGCAATTTAAACTTCTTTGTACACGAGTCGGGTCACCTTTAGCTTGAGACGATCAAAATATTACAGTACAAATTTAACTTAGAGTGTGGAAAATTAGTCACAAATTTTGGTATTAAATTGATTATTTCAAACATTCAAACTAGACATTTTTTGAGTCCAAAGCACTTGAATAAATAGCCTGAACTTAAAATCATCTAATAGTACATCAGGCCTCTAAGTCACTTTAAGATTAATTTGTGTTTAATTGTATTTTTAGGTAAAGCAATTTCTTACAATTTATTTTCAAGTAACCTCTGACAATACATCTTGTGAATGTGAGGAATGCCAGGCCTCCACCGTGTTTCGGATTCCACGTTAAATAATATTTTCAAGTACTGTAAGGTTTTTTTTTTAATACTAAACACTAGGGCTGTTGTCGAATCGTCTAAGTACACCTGGAGTTATTAAACTTGAAGACTTTACATTTACCACACACTTCAGATTAGGGATGTTTGATCTTGGTGAAAATCAATTCTTTGCCCTCAATCAATTTTTTTGATCGATTCAAAGGTCTCAATCTGATTCCCATATAGATTCTTTTTCTAGTGATTTCAAAAAGATCGAAATAAATCAATTTTTTTTTTGTTGAATATTAGTACTAAGAAAATCTTGAAACCAAGTCTTGCAATCTTGGGCTATTAGCCTAATTAGTTATTATTTGTTTTTATTTAGTAAAGTGAAAATAATCCACTGATCTGCTCATTTTACGTATAGGTTATGTAAATGATCACATCACGGTTTTTATTCTGTAATATATTTATGGTGTTGGCCAACAAGTCGATAGTTTGAAAGCATTTCATAAAAACCTCATTCGCCCCATGGAGTTTTGAGACAAAAAGGTGTGAAGTTTCCTCAAGTTTTAGTACAATTCAAACAAATAAGGTGTACTGATTTCACACATGGTGGCTACAGACATCCCCCCTCCCCTCAATACATTTTGATGCCTCCCACAACCCTCGGTGTAAATTTCTAGATGTGCCACTTTTCGTTAGTGTAGTCAGATAAAGCAAACTCTATTTAAATGAATCGTTAGATCGATCTTTGAAAGATCGACTAAATGCACTCGATATTCTGCCTGAATCTATACACCTTTTGATCGACTCAAAGCCCATGAATCGAACATCCCTACTTCAGATCAGACTGACCAGACTATTCGAACGGCCAACAGACTTTGTACACCCTTCACTCTTCAGTGCTGCTTACTACCAATGATCATAGGAACTATTTTATTAGCTCGACTAAAACAGTTGCCGATCAAAAACCGCACCGACGTGTCAAGGGGGGACTCGTTGCTGTCCTTGGACTCGGAAGGCGTGTCTAGAGTGCACCGGCACTCAGGTTCAGAGTTGTCCGTAAGAGGTCGACTCCACACTAATGGTCCCGATCTTTATCGCTCCATAGAAGTTATCTCACCTTTCATAATCCCTAATCGGAGCAAAGTAAATACGTGCACGTGAATTGTAATGAAAGCACGAATGACACTGAAAGAATCTATTGCTATGGAAACAAATACAGGAAACAGTAATTGGGACATGTAGACGCAATATCCATTTCTATGGACCTTTAAGAACTGCAGATGTTACGGACTCTATAGACGAGGCTTTACTCGATTAAAACCCGCCTCGGTGGCGTAGTTGGCTAATGCGCTTGTCGTGTTGAGCTCGACTGCTGAGGACGGGGAGATCGAGGTTCGAATCTCAGTCGGGTGAACTGGGTTTTTTTTCCTAAATGGTTTTCCACTTTCCCTCCACGTAAATGCGGGTTCACTTCCTCTAATTCGATCTTCCCAATTCCTAATCCATTAGAGTAATTAGAACTTAAAGCGTATAACCCGAACGGGTAGTAAGACGTGGTGCTAAATATTATTATATTATTATTATTTACTCGATGAAACATAAAATATGTAATAATATTAAATAAAAGTGATTAGTTTTATGTCTGCTAAGTCTAATCATGTTGTATTATAATCCATATTTAAACTTTGTTTCTAGGCAATATGTCCAGATATAGGGATTCTGGTTCATCAGAATGCAAACTATATGTTGGAGACTTGGGTAAGGCTTACATTATATTATATTGGGGGGTGCTTGGGTACATTTCCTCCACCCACTTAGGTGGTCGCATGTTCCGAGGTGTCGCTCTTAATAGACCGATTGGGGTTGGTTCACTGAGCCGCCCCTATATATATGTGTGTGTGGTTTTACACTCTCATTCACGCAAACACAGGCTCATTTCTTCTAAATTCAACCTTCTTTATTCCTGACACCTTACAATTACCGGAACACCAGGAAGATAGGGATCTGGAAGGTTGAATTTAGAGGAAATATATCAGCATTTACATTGAGAGAGTGGGGAACCATTTAGTAAGAAACCAAATTTACACATGACTGGGATGTGAACCCAGTCCACAAGAGTAACACGCTGGACCATGCGAGAGAGGGAATTGTTTCACTAAACTCTAGATATTCTTTGAACAACTGATTCCTGTGAGCTTTGTGTTGAATTGTGGGAAATGTTAGCAGGTCACGGTAATAATGTTTACCTGTATATTACTTTAGTAGCGCTAGTTTGGGTGTGCATCCGAGTCAAGGGGGGACGGAGGGAACCAGAGGAAAGGGAGACACTAGGACGATAGAAAATACAAATAGTAACTAAGTGTTAAATTACTGGCCTGGGGCCTGGTTGTTCAGTTCATCCTATAATTATAAGTGATATTAAAGCTCTAAAACGAATTTCACTTGAAATTTTTTATTCTTTTACGGTGAAGAATCTTGAATAATCATATATTTTAAATTATACAATTTGAAATAACAATAGTAAACATTTATAAAAATTAGTCATTTTTCTTATATAAATTGCAAAAAAAAATCATTTTAAAATCAAATGGTCGTTAATAGTAGTGATCAGCTGTTTGAAGCCTCTTCCAGATTGTGATGGATTAAACAGCCAAGCTATCATTTGGTATCTAAATATTATATTCCTTTATATTGAAAAAGACACGGGAATCGAACCCGGGACCTTTGGCTTAGTACTCCAATTCTCTTGCCACTGAGCCATCCAGGAGTCTTTCCTGTATAGCTCAGTGGTTAGATCATTGACATACTAAGCCCAAAGTCCCGGGTTCGATTCTCGTGTCGGTTTTCAGTTCAAAGAACATGTGAACATTTAGCTATAAATAGCCGTTAGCTTGCTGATTACTTGGTGTTGACCTTGAACCTGGCTTCATAGTCCCGCTTGGTACTTAATACTCTTGTGGATCTAGTACAGGCTCATTGTCGAGTAAATATCCTCGGAGTGTAAAAGATGGTGGTTTTGGCGAGTAGTACATGTGCTAAGTGGAAAGATCAGCATTTTTGTTGTCTTTCCATTTCCACTTGTTTGTAACTCAGACCGTGGTGGACGATCTTCAGGTTCCGCTGCGTCCAAACAGGAGCTGGAGGAGGCCTTCTCCTACTATGGCCCTTTGCGCAACGTCTGGGTGGCACGGAACCCTCCTGGCTTTGCGTTTGTCGAGTTTGAGGACCCTCGGGACGCGGAGGATGCTGTAAGGGGACTGGATGGTCGGTAAGTCGTACATGAGCAACACCCAAATACTAGACATATTAAAACAGTTTGTGTGGAGGAAGTAAAAAACATCCCCCGTACATCTGACAGGGACTCTAACCCGCCTCAGACTGTTTATTGAATAAATTACAATTCAAACCACCCTTATTTTTGTTTGAAACTTTAGTCCAGACGGATTTGTTGTTGATCGAATGTTCTAATTTTGTCCCCGTGTCTCTCCCAGCACAATCTGTGGCCGTCGCGTGCGAGTGGAGCCGTCCAATGGAATGGGTGGAAAAGGCGGCAGATTCCGAGGTCCGCCACCTCGCAGGGGGCGACCTTTCCACCCCGAGGACCGTTGCTACGAGTGCGGTGAACGGGGCCACTACGCCAGGGACTGCTACCGCTACCGCGGCAGTAGAGGCGGTCGACGGAGGTATGTTGGCGTTACGTCAGTGGGGTTTATTGCGCCATGCTTAGTTCCAAGGAAGAAACGCGTTAAATATCAAAACACACTTTTTGATTGGTTTTTTAATCTATAGAAGCAAATGTTTTTGTTACTTTGTTAGCCACATTTCCCACTTAACCAAGAATACATTTTGTGATAATGCTTGGAGTATTTATGTTCTCTCAATTTGTTTTAAAATTCAAGAAGGCAAAACTTTACTGATTATTAAACAGTTTTGTAATTTACGTATGGGAATGTACACTGAATTATTATGCTTTTGTTTTTATTGGAATGTTTGAGAAGTCTTTGAAATCCTCGTAAAAATAATTCTAGATATGTTTTAGAGGGGTTAAAAATCTTGTAAAAATTTCTTTTAAATGCCTAATTAAATCACTATTCATTAACACTGTTAATGAGCACTGATTTAAAGGAGTTCTTCTGGGAAGTGTTAGCTATATTTACTACTATAACAATTTTTTTTCATGAAAGTAATTTATTAAAGTAAAAGCCAAATTTATTGTGAATAATTGGTATTCCTCAACATTTTTATAGGCAGTACGGCTGAACAATATTCACAATACACAAGGTTGCGTCTCTGCGTAGTTCTTCCTACAGAGAGAAATAAGAGATGAATCTCCTAGCATCTGACACACTTCATGCGCTGACAGAAAAAAAATATACTGATTTCATAACGCCAATTACTGCCCCCCCCTTCACCATCGGCATGGTAGAGTTTTGACGAGCTACGCTCACACAAATCTGAGAGCTTCAGGGTTTATTTAGATCGACGGCTGACTTCACTTTGAAAAACAAATGTCTGAATCTTCCTCCTTCATACCCCGGGTCTTCATAGTGGCGTCTTCGACCCCGCCCAGAATTATTAAGAATGTGCCCCGTCGTAGCTTCTGTGGGCGTCCACTAGAGGGTGCAACAGTGCTTAGTTGAGTCGCTTCTGTTCCCTAAAAAAATATGTGAGTTGTGTACAAGTAAATAGGAAACAGAAAACCAAACACAAACAAATCTTTCTTTTAACTATTACTTTTTGTATTCACATTTGTGTGTATAACATTTTTTTTAAACTAAAAATTGTGGGCTAAATGACAACAATAATTTTGTTGGAAATTACACTTTAATATCTTTTTAAACCCCCTCCTCCCCCCAGGGAAGTAAGGGGTGGTCTAAATTGTTTCCCCTGGAGAATACACCTGAGTTTATTGGGGCAGTTGCTTAGAGATAACATAACATCCAAACAATAATAATCGCATGTGCTGTGTTTAGTAATATTTACCCTCTTAACTCCTTTGTGCTGTAGTTATAAGGTTTAACGGGTTATTCATTAAACCCTCATTTATTGGGAAGGAGTATACGCCTCATTGATTAAATATTTATCTTTTAGCTCTATTATAATGTATGTGTTAGTAAACGTTGGTTTAAATATAGGTTTTTAAAATCCTTAAAAGTACAATACTCTTGGTTTATAAGCCAAAGCATAATCAGGTAAAATACTACTGCTCCATGCGTATAACCCGAACGGGTAGTAAGACGCGGTGATGATAATAATAATAATAATACTTCAAGTGCTGACGAATGAAACCCATATCCACTGGGACTGGTTTGAAAATATTAAACTTGAAATATAAATATTATAAACATTACTAAACATGGTTTACTCCTGATAGACCACATTACCCCTGCTGATAAACTTCAACCCCCCCCCCCCCCCC
>CABFVX010001784.1:50862-63950 GCA_902151425.1 Timema shepardi
GCACCGCGTCTTACTACCCGTTCGGGTTATACGCACTTACGCTAATGTGTAATGGTAGGGTGATTGTGAGATGAAATGGAGGACCTACAGTTTAACGTGGAATCCGAACCACGGTGGAGGCCTGGCATTCCCCACATTCACAAGATGTCTTGTCAGAGGTGAAGGAAGGGTTTGGTAATCAGATAAATCTTTGCCGGGACCGAGGATTGAACCCCGGCCGCCAGCACAGAAGTCTGACACCTTACCTCTAGACCGCCAGGTCACCGTCAGTAATATAACATGTCCTCCCTAACCAGTAAGTATGTTTCTGGTTAGTGTATTCTCTAATCACTGCGTTTTACCAACTGTTCATGTTATACACATATATGATATCTATTCTAATGGGGTAGGGAAGATAAAGGAAGTGTTACCAGCATTTGCGTGGAAGGAGAGTGGGAAACCATTTAGTAAAAACCAACTTCAGTAGACCTGACGGGGATTTGAACACCATCTTGAGCACGTGAGTGTACAGCCGACATATATACTCACTTGGTGAACAAGTATATTTTGAATTTGTGAAGTGTGTTGGCCCGGGCATTGATCTGAGGACCGTCCAGAATGGCCAGCGTGGGCTCGCCCTTGTCGTTGGGCATCATGATCCACTCTGTATAGGGGTTTGTAAGACCCGCCAAACCTGGGCAATCGATGGTACAAGGGTAGCGTTCAAAGGAAATGTATCAACATTTGCAGGGAAAAGTTCTGGGAAACCATTTAGATAGAACTGCCTTCAGTAAATCCTGAATAGATAAAAACCTTGAACTTTCTGTCGCTGTTAAGCCTGACATTCAGACTGCGTGCCCACCGATGCAGGGAAGGGAAAGGCATTTCTCACATAAGATACAGTTGTTTGCCTGTCTCACTGACAGTTCAAAAATTCTTTCTTATTTATTCCGAAAAAAATAATAAACAATAAACTGAATTAAGCTGTCGATTGTCAAATAGAACCAGATTCACGCAATTCGCGTGCACTCTATTAATTTGTGATTAGGATTTGAATGTTGAATTTTAAAACTTTAACACAAGGCAATTAAGATCTTTGATTGTTTATTTGAGTGGAAATAAGATGCTTATTATTTTAAAACAATCGCGAATTAAATTTATTTTTGTCGTTGCAATGTGAGCCAGTACTTGTTTCAAAGGCACTTTAGAAGCCCCTTCAAATTCCAACCAAGATAACAAACATTACTGGATGTAAAAAAGGCCACAGTTTAAATATATTTACCTACTCTCTGGTAATGTGAATCAACCTATACAAAATATAGTGCACATATAAAAAACACTTTAAAAAAATCCCAGCGCCAAGCATAAAGATTACATACGATCATGCATTTAATCAATATTTTAAATTAAATTTATTTTTATATGTATGTTGGTTTTAGAGAAGTGTAGGCAGGCTATTTCCCCACACTGGTTTTTTTCTTTGGTTATTGAATACAAAATTATTTCACTTTTTTCCTTATATTTGGAAGAAGGTATAGGAAAGGGACGAACACAATATGGCTATTACAATGAAAAGAAGAACATAGTTCACACTTTACACTGCTGACAATGGACAAAGAGGTAATGGATGTCTCTTAAAGAAAATTGATCGTCACCGCCCAATCCCCCGACCTAGGTTTCATTCTACCGGAACTCTCAGGGAGGAGAGTAAAACGCGCAACGCAACTTCCGAAAAGAGGAAACGAAAAAAAACACAAAAGGACGAAAATGGAAAATAGTAAAGAATGATAGGATACAAAGATAGGAACATGTGAAATGTATAAAAGGTGTTTGTCCTTTTATGTTATACGATTTAGTAAGTTGCATTGCGCGCTTACCACTCCTACCTGATGAGTTCCGATAGAATGAAACCTAGGTCGGGGATTGGACGGTAGCGATCAATTTTCTTTAAGAGGCAACCATTACCTCTTTGTCCAGTGACAGCAGTGTAAAGTGTGAACTATATTCTGTCTCTTCATTGTAACAGGAATATTGTGTTCATTCCTTATATATGTTTCTATCCACCTTTCCTGCACCTTCTAAATATAGATTTTCCTTAAAGAGATACAGTATAGAGATATGAGTTATTCTGGACAGTAAGTATTTGACCTACTAACTGTGAAATATTTATAAACTCTATATCAAATACAGATGTAAAGATTACCTGTCGAAAGTCACATGACCCGGTGCATAAAGTTAACTAAACAATTTAAGAATTATTAAAACCAATAAGTCGTAAATTAACTGTATTAAAATTGTTCAGCTTTATATGATGTCTAAAAACTGTGCCGCGCTTGACCTGACTAATTAAATTGCTTACCTTTAAGAACGAAACAGAGAATCACAATAGTGTGTAATATCATATTAAGTACTAATAATATAACGTTTTAGTATCATTTTTGAAACCGCACTCTGGCTGAAATACAGCCCTTAGAAGTCAACTCCTGATTATGGTGGTAACATGATATTTATGTACACATTCATATTTCAACAAATTAGTTTTACGTCTCGTCATTGGCGTACTGGGGGATATTAATGGGTCTGTGTTAGTGTGTAATATAATTCTTATATTTGCTGTCTTAATATATTATAGAGTTACTGAATAAAGATCATCGGTCAAATTAACTTGGCGTTGAGACTGTATTACAATGCTAGGTTGATATATGTTAACACTTGCCATTTAAACTGTGTGAAGCAGTAGCTGTTTGTTAACACTCACACAAGGAGAAAAACCCATATGAAAAGTTTGACTAAATATATTATTATTATTAGCACCGCGTCTTACTACCCGTTCGGGTTATACGCACTTACGCTAATGTGTAATGGTAGGGTGATTGTGAGATGAAATGGAG
The DNA here is from genome assembly GCA_902151425.1 of Timema shepardi. Taxonomy (NCBI): domain Eukaryota; kingdom Metazoa; phylum Arthropoda; class Insecta; order Phasmatodea; family Timematidae; genus Timema; species Timema shepardi. The sequence continues at coordinate 53,733 of CABFVX010001784.1, forward strand.
GACCTACAGTTTAACGTGGAATCCGAACCATGGTGGAGGCCTGGCATTCCNACGCACTTACGCTAATGTGTAATGGTAGGGTGATTGTGAGATGAAATGGAGGACCTACAGTTTAACGTGGGATCCGAACCACGGTGGAGGCCTGGCATTCCTCACATTCACAAGATGTCTTGTCAGAGGTGAAGGAAGGGTTTGATAATCAGTTAAATTTATGCCGGGACCGAGGATTGAACCCCGGCCGCCAGCATAGAAGTCTGACACCTTACCCCTAGACCGCCAGGTCACCGACTAAATATAATTTGACGGTAAGTCACTCCGTTTTAAAACGAGTCAAGGTGTACCTTTCATCTCTGAGCACCTATCCACCCAAAAACTATTTCCCAAGATTATAATCCAAATCTTAACACAAAAGAGGCATTGTTGTAGCGTCAAACCACCGGCGCAGATTTGGTTACAGTGTTTTTGTTGAAAGTTAATATTCGTATAATTTAAAGTAATAACAGTGAACCCGGTGTTACACGTCTTACCAACACAACCACACAAACAAAGGTGTTTATTTAAATGCTATTGTATTTCAAATGTAATGTTTGGTAAAAAATAACTATATAAAAAACCCAAAACCTGCCTTGTAATAATAGTTTGAATTTATTTTGCGCCCTGTCCCAATATCCTTTAAGAATCACAGACTATTTTAACTACTGGGAATGAATGAGGAAGGTAGAATATAGAAAAAAACTGATCCACAGAGAAATCGTGGAGGTGACAATTTCGGGATAGGATGCGTCATCGCGATAAAATACTACACGGAGCTAGCATCGCTGGCCAGACATGATGAACTGACTGGTGGAGGGAGACAAGGCTGGCCAGACATGATGAACTGGCTGGTGGAGACAAGGCTGGCCAGACATGATGAACTGACTGGTGGAGGGAGACAAGGCTGGCCAGACATGATGAACTGACCGGTGGAGACAAGATCAACATTTATCTTTATAGCTGGGTTTATAAATATCCCGTCTCTGTGGTTTGGTGGTCAAAATTCTTGGCTACAGATCCCCAGCACAGTGTCTCTGGAATTAAAGGCTCGTGAGGACAAATGACAAGCTTCTTGATTAAATAAGTAGCAGCTCCGGCCTAAAAAACTGGATTAATGTCCAGGAAGTTTGTTGTGCTGATCACATGTCGTCCTTTATCTGCAGAACTTGGCACTTTCTTCCCCAACAGATGGCGGCCATTTTGTCTGTATGCATCGAGTTTTGTTTTAGGATACCACTTCAATTAACTCTATATATTTTAAATAAGGTATTTGAAGATTCGAGAAATATAAAATTTGAACAATTATAAAAATATTAAAGAAAGCGCATGCACAGCTCAAAATTTGGATTGAATGGATCATTTGTTTCATTTGCAAGTGCCGTACATTTACTCAAGGCCGTAGCTGGAGGGGGTGGGGGTAAACACCCCCAACCCTCCAAAATTTTTATTAACAAAATATCTATGGCTTTATTTCTGGTTCAAACAATATCAAAATTAAGATAAAAGTACAAATTAGGGGGCTCTGTTACCATAAGGATGTGAAATTATTGGCTGGTAATGAATGGCCTTGCATTTATTAGTACTCAAGTATGCACTTTTTTCCCCTGGAGAAATGAAGGATCATGGAAGGATGGACAACACACACAAATATTATCATAAATACTGTTTGTATTTTAATTTCAAACATTTAATAATATATTTTGTAATGATTTACACAATTCACATGACAATACATTTTAAGAACACCCCCATATTTATGGGAATGTTATTCTCTTATTATATTTGATTTTGGTCTTGCATGGTTCAAAATGCTTGAACAAGAGAAGGACCCCAGTTACAATATTTTCTAGCTGACAGCATTCTACAGACTATCTTTACGTTTTAAAACCACTGGTTGGTAGTTATACTCCCTAATTTATCTGATAAATGAAAATAAAGACTATTTTATTAAATATTAAGGTGAGAATAGACAAAACGCGAGATGAAGCCAGTAGTGTTACAGTTTTTTGGTCAAAATAAATGAAATATTGCTTCAATAAAAACCTAGAGTTGAATTTTCTTCACATGTTGATATCAAGAATTGTTGAATATGTCATGAGAATCGCTGCATTAGATGAGAAACTTTTTGAATGAAGATAAATGTTGTCTCTTAAGTTTCAGGAAACCCTCGACGGAGATTTCAACAACTGTTGATATCACCGTGTGAAGAAAATTAAAATCTACATTTGTACTGGAGATATATTTGATTTGATTTTAACAAAAATAGTTTTGCTACAAAAGTTGGAAAAACACTGTCCTTTTCTCGCATCTCCCACATCCCCCCTTGACTGGGTGGTTCCCAATTCAACTATTATTTCAAAAATAGCAACTCCTCACAAATACAACAGAACGTGGTCTTGGGTTCATTTCATTATCACTTTGATACTGAATGTTCTAGAATAAATGAACATTGACAAATCATACAAATAATTGCAATTATTATGATCCGTAACAAACCCAACAAGAGTCTCATGGCGTGGTTCACGAGAGCCATACTATCGGAACTGTAATTGGCATATCCGCAGACCGATGGTTTCCTTCCCCACCTCGGCTACTGTACACACCGTGCACACCGTCCCCTTGAACTGCGGCTGGTAGCTGGCCCCGCACAGAGGACACTTCTCCTCCGGCCGGCCGCGGTAGATGGGCCTGTACGTGCGCCCGCAGATGGCAAACGGGTTGTGCTCGTCGTACTGCAACTGATGCTCGTCTGTCGGGTTCTTATCGCAGGCCTGCAGGATCTTACGGGCCTGCTGGGCCACCTCGGGGCGAGGGCCCAGCTCTAGAAGCCTGCGGGCGAACGAACCCGCCGTCTTGTAATTTTTGAGTTTAAAGAAGAGGTTAAGCGCGGTGCGCAGCGTGAGAATCTGGTGAACGGGTTGAAGGTTACAGTGCGTGAAGTAGGCCGCCATCTCGCACAAGCGCTTTTGCTCGTCCAGAGAGGACTTGGGCAGATCCTTGCGGGCGGACTCCATGTTGAGCCCCAGTACGTACTCTCGACAGATCTGGAGCAGTTGCTGGGCCTCGGCGATCTCTTGGCGCGTGTCCACCACAAGGAGTGGAACACTCAGCAGCACAGTGCGCAGTCTGTCCACCGCCTCGCTGAACTTGCCGCCCGTGGTCAGCTGGTAGCACACCTTCAATCACACAATTTACTTAGGTCTGCCCCTCACACCATAGAACCCATTAGGGGTGTATTTATGGATCATTCTCAAGAAAGTCTACTGATTAATTTGCCTCAGGCTAGAATTAAAAAGCATTAAAGCCTATTTTGTTAATATGAAAAAAATATGATAATTAATAGGATATATAATTTTTCTTCACAGTTTTCTTTATGTCATATTTACAAGAAATAATGAAAATTTAATAAAACAACTACTGACTGACAGCTCAAAGCTGACTTCTAACAGTCAACATTTAGGTATATACCTAAATTTTAACTGTCAGAAGTGACAGCTGCTAAACACAGGTTTGTGCAGATCATATGGTTCGGCGTAGGGATACATAATTTGGTCTGGTAGCTTTTCAAAGCTGTCAGTCAGCACCAAAGAAGCCATGGGGCTACTGTAAGTGGCCTTTTTTCACCTCTACTTTAAGATAAACAAAATAGTAATCATTGTCTTGGACTCTTTAGTTTCATTTCCAGGTGAAATAAAAGATGGCAGCACATGTCAAGCTCTCAGTACACCCAGCCGAGATTCAAACCTAGCTCTCCCTGACATCAGCAGTCGAGTCTACTGCGGGAGTAGCGCGTTAGATCTTGTGACTACCGAAGCGAGGATAGAAATATTAAGAGTATGTGAACAAACTCGACAGAGAATGAGCAATGATCAACACCCTGATGGCCCCAATATTATCGGTTCAGTTTTTGATCTTATCACTGCCGTAGTTCTGACATAAGCAAATTGTTTAGAACAAACCTGCAAACGTTGCACCAAGTCTGCCAACTTGAGGCCGACCGCAGGTTGCCCACCCTTCGGTCCGGCATCCTTCCAGTTGCGGTGGGGGTAGCCATACAGAGAAGGGAGCGATGGCAGGGCAGAGAAAGAAGTGCGGGAACGACTGAACACCGTCAGGAACAATGTCCGGTACTGGGAGAAGTCCAACACGCCCACTTGGTCGTGAAGTAGCCTGGACACACAAACATAACTTTATAATATTTACAATTACTTAGAGAGGGGTGTGTGAAGTCCACTATTTCAATTTGAAGCAAATTTATGAAGTATTCTCAAAGACAAATCTAAGTTTATATATTTTTTGTTAATTGATTTATGCTTGAAAATATATAATATTGTGGTTATTTATATGATAGGTACCCAACACTTATCAATTGGTAAAGCTTGTACTGCAGTTGTTAAGTAATGTTTAATTTTAATTTGAATGTTAAACATGCAAATCAATTACATCGTCATCCCACCACCTGTCGGAGGGGGGCTTCTCTGACCAGGTGACGGCAGATAATCTCCCACACGTCCCCGGACCCTCTCTTCTCGAAAGGGAAGAGAAGGTCTAAGGAGGGGGGAGGAAGCCCTCACCATATCTGAAGCCTTGTAAATGTAGAAACCAAATTGTTTTTTATAAGCGAAGTCAAAGCTTCATACATCCTTACCGTCACTATAAATGTCCATGTCCTTTTTAAGAAACCGCGTATTCCCAGAGTCTCGGTGAAGGAATCTAAGGTTTCAAACTTTCTTTCAGATGTGAATTTTTCTTTGGGTCTGAATTCTAGCTGTGACTACACCCCTGAGCGTTGCAGTGGAATCAGACTGAGGTACAAACTCCACCCAAAACTAACTGGGCCCTGAGCTTGCTCGGATTGGCAACCATTTGGATTAAGTGGGAGATTACATAAAAGAGTTGGCAAGAAGAGTGTATTTTCTCATATTTTAAATTCAAGAATGAGTTTTATCAAATTTACATTCATTTGACTGATGTACTATAGTTTTATATCTAGTGTATATCTTCTTACAATAGTAGGTACCTACTGTATTATTATTATTATTATTATTATTATTATTATTATTATTATTATTATTAGCACCGCGTCTTACTACCCGTTCGGGTTATACGCACTTACGCTAATGTGTAATGGTAGGGTGATTGTGAGATGAAATGGAGGACCTACAGTTTAACGAGGGATCCGAACCACGGTGGAGGCCTGGCATTCCCCACATGTACCTACTGTAAATTATGGTACTGTAACCCACCTGAAAGCGGTTTCGAAGGATCCCGCCAAGACGTGGTCGACCGGAAGCTGCGAGTTGTTGGCCCACACCTGGCTCTGAGGTATTCCCTTGGTGGGGGGGACAAAATACCCCTCTTCTCCCGTAGGCACGGCCGCACCCTCCATCTCGGGGGGCAGCTCCAAGTCCTCGTCCCCGACATCCCATCCCCCTTCCTCGTTATCGCCCGCTGCACCCGTCTCTCTCTCTTCGTCTCCTCCCAAACCATCGTCGTCCAAACCCAGCTCGGCGTCTGCCCCCCACCCCTCCGTACCCACGTCCTCCAAGGCATCGGCCGCCAGCGCAGAGCTGGCCACGCTCTTCCCGCGCGCAGACATCGCGCCTTCAAAGAAACCCTTGGAAACGGTCAGTAAAGGCCAATTCGTCTCGGCTTGTAGGATGGGAACCGGCGGTTTCAGCAGGCTGGCGTTGGGATTCACGTTTGGGAGGTTATCTTTCTCCGGGTCAAAGTGACTTCTGAGCTCTTCGGCTTCTTCTGTTAGGCCGTGAGTGGCCGCGGTTAAGTAGGCCAAAGAGTTTTGGTCACACGATTTGAGTATCTTTACTCTCTCGGCAACATTTCCGAGGAACAGAGCTCCTTGATACTGTCCCGACACATCTTTGCGAATTTCTGCAATTTTGATCATTTTGCGTAGTTTGTCCAAGTTTCCCGTGATGAGGTATAGGAAAGAAAGTTTGTCAAAGTTCTTGGTCCGTTGGTAGCACATCTCGACGACCTGGTGGTTACCTTGCATGAGGGCGGCTTGACCAAGTCTCTCCCAGCAGGCCTTGTCGTCCAGCGCGCGGGCTGCATCCAGGGCCACCTCTATGTTCCCGCACTCCAGAGCCAGACCAAAGCGAGTCTTCTCATCTTTAACAAAGTGTAAAGCCACCTCCGGGTATCCTTTTTGCTGCAAGTAAGCGATGATGGACTGACCGACCAGGCGAGAATTGCGAACCATCTGTAAGACTTCGTCGTACTTGCGGTTGATCAGAGCCAGTTTGAATTTAAACTCGGTGGAATCGATGTTGAGCACCCTTGGTTTACTCTCTCGGTCCAAACAAAACACTTGGTTCAACTTGATACGCGTGATGTAAATGGGGAGGTCCAGGGTGCGGATGATGCCGTGGTCACCGTTTGAGATGGCGTATTTAATGTGGTTACTAGTGGTGTATATAAACACCCCGCTGTCGTCCCAGGCCCCAGACTTGACACGTGAATTCTCATGAATCGAACAGAGAGACTCTAGACGGCGATTACATATGTTGACAGTGTGCTTGGCGAGGAGGGCGACGTGGGACATGTCGGAGGACCACACGACGTAACGACACTTGGCAATCTTCACCTGAGCCAGCATTATCTTTTGTTGGACATCAAACAAAGTGACGCTGTCGGCATCACGCAGGAGCAGCATCCCCGTCCCGGCATAGAATATCTCATCGCAGTTTGGGGTTTGAACTTTCTTAGTCACTTCATTCTTCAAGTTCTTGATAACCAATGAGTGAGTGCGATCCAAAACCGCGAACCGGTTGCGAGCGACCCATATAGCCGTCACGCCGGACGATCTCTTACTTTCCGGAGCGTCCGGATTTTGACTGTCCGAGTCCTTGGGGATGGTGTACAGATCATAGGAGCTGTTTTCCACGTTCACTGTACGCGTGCACAGGAGCACAGAGTTTTCAGCGGGGTTGTAGGACATGCTGTAGACAGGGATCCCCGTGCGGCCGCCCCCGCGTAGTTGCATCACCGCCGTGTCTTTCGAAGTGGTGAAGTCGAGTTTTCTCAGGAAACGATCTTTTACGTAGAACAACAAGTTCCCATGAACGGAATAAGCCGGTCGCTCCCGTTCTAGTTTGAATATAATCATGCCGGAATCGTGTCCCGCGGCAAACAGGTTTAGAGAGGGGTGCGATGCGAGAACCCAGAACCTTTCGTGTTCTCGCCTGAAGGTGTTGAGGCTGGAACGTTTGGTCATGTCCCATACTCTGATGCTCTTGTCTTCAGAGTTGGACAGGATCAATTCCTGTCGAGGATGAAACAGGACACACGACACGTTGTTGTAGTGACCGCGGCAGGTATCCACTTCCCACGCCTTGGCTTCATTCATCCTCCACAGCTTGATCTGGCGATCATCCGCTCCAGACACTATCAGAGGTAAGGTCGGGTGGAAGCACGCCCAGTTCACACCCCGGTCGTGCCCTTCTAAGACATGTTTCACTACGGCGTCCGCTTGTCCAAACAAGTCCGTAGCGTTGGGGTTTTTCAAGTGATCGTCCAAACCGCCCGGTCCTGGAGCGACATTCTTTTTACGCAGCCCAGATATGTCCCAGACCCTGACCGTTTGGTCGAGAGAAGCAGACACGACTATGTCGTCTGTGGGGTGGAACTGGGCACACATGACATAGTGGTTGTGACCTGTCAGCACGCAGATGCATGTTCTGCTCTGCCAGTTCCAGATTCGGATAGTCTGGTCGTCTGACGCGCTGAGAATCCAGGGGTAATCGTGGTGGAACATTGTCGTGCGAATGTAATCCAAGTGACCAAGAAGAGTAAAGATACAGCGGCGTTGTTTGTAATTCCATACCTTTATTTTATAGTCGTCTCCGCCGGATACAAACAGGGGCTGCTGGCTATGGAAGCAAATCCCTCTTACTGGCCCATCGTGTTCGTCAAATTTGTCTAGTAAAGTGCACATCCGATAGTCCCATAATTGGATGACCCCATTGTGCAAGCTAGACAGAACCCACGGTCGCTTGGGATGAAAAGACAAACCCTTAACTCGAGCAGACTTTGTTTCGAACTTTGTCAACATTTTTTCTTTGATAATATTATAAAATTTACGGTTTTAGTTCATTTAATAACTACATAAAATTGACACTGCCACATCGGCATAACACGTCATTCAAATGTTTGCAATAAAACATGGTTTCTAATAAATTTTTCCCTAGACTTAATTATAAAATTCTCTCCAAACCTAATCTTTATCTATTCTGACAGTAAGATATTATTAAGTAAGAAGTAATGATAATAAATATACATTCTTTTTAGCCATCTTAGAATTGTATGCTTTGTTTTTTCATTTTACTTCAATAAAAACATAAACAGGTGGGAATGTTAATTTTGTTGTGGCTATTCTGTATGTCAAAAAAGTGTTTATTAAAAACATACAACAGTCGATACCCTTTAAAAATATTTGTCGTTCTACTTGTTAATATCAAAATTGAAACATGAATGTTGTAACAGCCGTAAAAATGTATGTCACTAAAATGACTGAAGAAAGTGGACCTGGTATGAAAGTTTTGTTGATGGACAAGCATACGGTGAGTGTCAGAAAAATAGATGAAAGGGCGCAGACCCTTGTTATTAAGTCATGTATTTCGTGTTAGTTCCCTATAGTGTCATTTTGTTGACTGTAAGAGAGGCTCTAATAGATTCCATACCAAACCAAACTACCCTGGCATGTTAATGTACCAATTGAAAATGGACAAATTTAATTTCACAATGATACATTCTAGGTCCTGCTGGAAACCGAACAAGGATATTAGGCGGGGGCGGTAGAATACGTAACAATATTTGATGAGCTGTGCAACAAACATTGATCTTAGCCGAGTGGTCAGTAAAATGGGCCGGGCCTGGTCAAATGGCTCACACTGGGCTAAGCGCTACTGGTTGATTATGCTGTTATGTTTGCAAAAGTTAATCAATTCATAACTTGAAAAGTGTTGTCATATTTTACATGTGTTTGAGTAATATTTTGTTTAATTCACTTGTTTTAGAAATGTTTTTCATATTTTAAAGGGGCTTGATTGTTGGTTAGTAGTTCTATATTACTGTACTATAAGCCCTAGTTAGTAAATTATTCAGTTTTAATAAATAATCATTTTTGTTTGTTAAAATTTAGTATAAAAATACACACACAACTGGAACTTGAAATGAAGAGCCAATGTAAAATTTGATAGTAAGATTTATTTATTAAATATTTAAGCTACACACTTTTACTTGTTTGTGTAGTGGCCTGTTCATGTTTTAATCCAAGGGGTCTGGACTAAGAAAGACATTTATCACGATCTGACCGGCTGATGTTATTCACAGACCAGTATAGTGAGCATGGTGTACGGTCAGTCGGAGATCCTCCAGAGGGAAGTTTATCTCTTTGAGCGTATGGATTCTGGCGGACAACAGGAACCCATGAAACATCTCAAATGCATCGCCTTTGTCCGTCCAACGAAAGATAACATCGCTCTGTTGTCGCGGGAGCTGAGATATCCCCGATACGGCGTCTACTACATATGTGAGTACCAGCGCTCGAACGTTAGAGTGTGCCGTTTTAAAATGTCCCGATGATTTAGTTGCCGCTCAGGCTGGACTTACACTAATGGGATAGGGATGAGATAGGTAGATTTTGAGGGAAAATGTACCTACATTTGTGTGGAGAGAGAGTATAAAACCATTTAGGGAAAACCACCCTCAAACTTGGAGGGCCCCATCATCAGCAATCCAGTATAACACGTGAGAGATGTGTTAGAGCACACAACCACTGATGCAGACTTGTGCACTTGAGACCTCATGGAAACTCTTCTAAGTAATCTAATTTTATTTCTACACTTCTTTCTTATTTGTGTTCCATTTTGGGAAAAAGGTGACCTGGTGGTCTAGGGGGTAAGGTGTCGGACTTCTGTGCTGTCGGTCTAGGGTTCAATCCTCTGTCCCGGCACAGATTTATCTGATTACCAAACCCTTCCTTCACCTCTGACAAGACATCTTGTGAATGTGGGGAATGCCAGGCCTCCACCGTGGTTCGGATTCCACGTTAAACTGTAGGTCCTCCATTTCATCTCACAATCACCCTACCATTACACATTAGCGTAAGTGCGTATAACCCAAACGGGTAGTAAGACGCGGTGCTAATAATAATAATAACAT
>CABFVX010001784.1:65001-88802 GCA_902151425.1 Timema shepardi
ACAACTTGCAGGCATGACCTGGGACCATGCCCACCTGCAGCGCTGTGTCCAAGGCATCACGGCGGTCCTGTTGTCCCTCAAGAAACACCCGTTCATCCGGTACCAGGCCTCGTCCGAGATGGCCAAGAGGCTGGCCGAAAGAGTCAGGGTTAGTCTCATCTGCTTTTAACATTAATACTAAATACCAGGTGACCTGGCGGTCTAGGGGTAAGGTGTCAGACTTCTGTGCTGGAGGTCCAGGGTTCAATCCCCGGTCCCGGCACAGATTTATATTATTACCAAACCCTTCCTTCACCTCTGACAAGACATCTTGTGAATGTGGGGAATGCCAGGCCTCCACCGTGGTTCGGATTCCACGTTAAACTGTAGGTCCTCCATTTCATCTCACAATCACCCTACCATTACACATTAGCGTAAGTGCGTATAACCCGAACGGGTAGAAAGACGCGGTGCTAAAAATAATAATAATACTAAATACCCCTTTTTTCTTTATAAAACAAATACTGACCATTTTACCTATATGTTCATTTTATTCATTTTTAATTATTGGTGTAAATTGCAGGCAACTGAATGTGAATGGTATTATTGTAGGAAGTTTTGTCGAAGGAGGCCGCCCTGTTTGACTTTAGACAGACGGAAGTGTCCCCAGTGTTGCTTATCGTGGATCGCAGGGACGACCCTGTCACGCCTCTACTCAATCAGGTACAGTGCAAGCAACACTCGAGGCTGGAATAATCGGTGAGTGACGTCTAGTTAGTCTCAAAACATAACCTGAGGCGTCAGTCTCATCTTGTCTGTTGCCGGCGACGCTAAGATTGGAGTGTATGCTCCTCTAGTGTATACATGTGTGTTATCACTAGGAGCACACACTCGCGGTTTTATTATTATTATTTATATATATGTTAATTCATGATGTGATTTGGTGTATTCAAACTTATTAAATTTTGGCTAAGAAAATAACCTGTGGATGTTTCTTTTATTTTGGAAGTAGCTTTTGTAGTTAACATAAAAATGATTTAAGATGAGAACCTGTAGAAGGTTGGCGTTACCTAAACAAAGATGGCGCACCGATTAAACTAAGCTGCATTAAATAATGATGTGTTACAATGGACATTCATGCTTTCGTGTTTACAAAAATTAAACTTTCTATTTTGACACTAATATTTTGTATGAATTTTTATCCATGTTATTAAAAACCATTTATGTTACCGTATTTCTTCGATTATAATATGCATCCCATTTTTAGAGACACTTTAATGGGAAAAAAAGTGTGTATTCGACTCAATTTTTGTGGCCGATTATGAAAATATAAAGTTGCGATTATACAAGTCAGAGTAGTTCAAGTTGAAGATGAGCTGTTGTTGCAGTGGACCTACCAAGCCATGGTGCACGAGCTACTCACAATCACCAACAACCGAGTGAACCTTTCTGAGGTGACAGGGGTGTCCAAGGACCTCAAGGAAGTGGTGCTCTCTGCCGAGCAAGACCAGTTCTATGCTAATGTGAGTCAGACCTGTCCAGACTCTACAAGAACTGATACATACACTGAGGCAGAAGTTGTTCCGGTGGATGGTTTGATGTGTAGCACAACTTCCTTTGTATATTAATGGTCGCCACCGGACGAAGAGGCAATGGTCTCCTCTCAAAGAAAACCGATCGTTACCGCCAAAGCCTTTGACCGAGGTTTTAGGATCAGAACTCATCAGTGGGGAGTGCTTGCCGCACAAAGCATCCCCGTCTTGACGAGTTTTAATAGAGTGAAACCTGCCTCAAAGGATTTAGTGGTAACGATCGTCAACCATTATCTTCTTTGTACAGTGGCAGCAGTGTAGAAGCTATGCTGTGTTAGTTCCTTTAAATAAGTTTGTACTGACTTAGACATTACAGTCAACTCTCGATTCTGCGACCCCGGGAATAGCGTCCCTCTCGAAGTAACGACCCTTTTTTGGGGAAAAGTGAAAAATGTGGGAAAAAAGTTTGAAAAGTTTAAGGAAATCGGCTGTAAAATGTGTTTGTTGTTATTTAGGTCGCTGCGTTGCAATTATCTTTGTGAGCGCTGTATTACTAGTAACTGGGGTGGGTCAGGTATAAAAACAGACACCACCTCATCAATGCCAGCCAATATCACTTGACTCTGTCCACCCCCTCTCACAAGCAAGACAATGTTTCCCCGCGCGCGACTGCCGCTACATCACGCGCCAGGCTTGCTTTTGCCATTTTTATTTCGATTCTCAATTTGGTTACTATTTTGGTTTGATTTTGTGAACAATTTTTGACGACCCATGCTATTGTTTAAGATTGTTATTTTGATTTGGTTACGTTTTTGGTTGGATTTTGTGAACGATTTTTAATGACCCACGCTATTTTTTTTATTTGATACGAACTTATAATTTTGACTAAATGAGTGAAAGGAGTACCTTCTTCAAGAAATAGGTAGGTTTTATTTTATTTACTTTTTCACGTAATGTCTAAAAAAATGCAATTTTTTCGTATGAAGGTCAAGAGTGGAACAAAATCTGTTAAAATTCCAATAACGACCCCTTCGAAATAACAACCCTTTTCCAGGGAACCGTGAAAGGTCGTAGAATCGAGAGTTGACTGTATAAGGAAGATATAAGGGCAAGGCCTACACACTCCGGTGGTGTTGGATTAGTGGTTAGCACGTCTAACACCTGTCCGGCTGCACTTGGAGTTTGTTCTCCCTCCTCATTCCAGTACATCAGTCTCGTACGCTCACAACTAATATTTTATTTTCAGAATTTATACCTTAATTTTGGCGAGATTGGTCAGACCATCAAAGAACTGATGGAGGAGTTTCAAAAGAAGGCGAAGAATCATAAAAAAGTGGAGAGTATTTCTGACATGAAGAACTTTGTAGAAACCTATCCACAATTCAAGGTAAATCTTGTACTACTCTGCACACATCAAACTTAGCCATTTTTAGTAATTATTTTTAACTAATTATTCTTTTTTGTTGTTGCAAATACACCAGACCTATATACTATGAATAACTAACTTATATATTATTGTGAGGTTGGATGCATTGAATTGAAAAGGTAAATGTTGAGGTAACAAAAATTGATGACTCAAAACCGAGAAGATCAGGAATCGCTACGTCACTAATTGAAATTATACAATTACTGTTGTGAAGAAACAGTTTATTTAAAGATCGGGTCATATTTGTTTGTGGAGCAATGAAGGCTACCATCATCTCTAGTTGTGTTTTGTTCCAGAAAATGTCCGGGACGGTGGCGAAGCATGTGACCGTGGTGGGGGAACTGTCCTCATTGGTCAGCAGATATAACCTCCTGGAGGTGTCTGAACTGGAGCAGATGTTGGCCTGTCAGAGCGAACACACGCTACAACTGCAGGTGAGTCTACACACGCTACAATTGCAGGTGAGTCTATAGGACCAGAGCGAACACGCGCTACAACTGCAGGTGAGTCTATAGGACCAGAGTGAACACATGCTACAACTGCAGGTGAGTCTATAGGACCAGAGCGAACACGCGCTACAACTGCAGCTGAGTCTATAAGACCAGAGCGAACACGCGCTACAACTGCAGGTGAGTCTATACGACCAGAGCGAACACACGCTACAGCTGCAGGTGAGTCTATAGGACCAGAGCGAACACGCGCTACAGCTGCAGGTGAGTCTATAGGACCAGAGCGAACACACGCTACAACTGCAGGTGAGTCTATAGGACCAGAGCGAACACACGCTACAACTGCAGGTGAGTCTATAGGACCAGAGCGAACACACGCTACAACTGCAGGTGAGTCTATAGGACCAGAGCGAACACACGCTACAACTGCAGGTGAGTCTATAGGACCAGAGCGAACACACGCTACAACTGCAGGTGAGTCTATAGGACCAGAGCGAACACACGCTACAACTGCAGGTGAGTCTATAGGACCAGAGCGAACACACGCTACAACTGCAGGTGAGTCTATAGGACCAGAGCGAACACACGCTACAACTGCAGGTGAGTCTATAGGACCAGAGCGAACACACGCTACAACTGCAGGTGAGTCTATAGGACCAGAGCGAACACACGCTACAACTGCAGGTGAGTCTATAGGACCAGAGCGAACACACGCTACAACTGCAGGTGAGTCTATAGGACCAGAGCGAACACACGCTACAACTGCAGGTGAGTCTATAGGACCAGAGCGAACACACGCTACAACTGCAGGTGAGTCTATAGGACCAGAGCGAACACACGCTACAACTGCAGGTGAGTCTATAGGACCAGAGCGAACACACGCTACAACTGCAGGTGAGTCTATAGGACCAGAGCGAACACACGCTACAACTGCAGGTGAGTCTATAGGACCAGAGCGAACACACGCTACAACTGCAGGTGAGTCTATAGGACCAGAGCGAACACACGCTACAACTGCAGGTGAGTCTATAGGACCAGAGCGAACACACGCTACAACTGCAGGTGAGTCTATAGGACCAGAGCGAACACACGCTACAACTGCAGGTGAGTCTATAGGACCAGAGCGAACACACGCTACAACTGCAGGTGAGTCTATAGGACCAGAGCGAACACACGCTACAACTGCAGGTGAGTCTATAGGACCAGAGCGAACACACGCTACAACTGCAGGTGAGTCTATAGGACCAGAGCGAACACACGCTACAACTGCAGGTGAGTCTATAGGACCAGAGCGAACACACGCTACAACTGCAGGTGAGTCTATAGGACCAGAGCGAACACGCGCTACAACTGCAGGTGAGTCTATAGGACCAGAGCGAACACACGCTACAGCTGCAGGTGAGTCTATAGGACCAGAGCGAACACACGCTACAACTGCAGGCGAGTCTATAGGACCAGAGTGAACACGCGCTACAACTGCAGGTGAGTCTATAGGACCAGAGCGAAGACAGAACACACGCTACAACTGCAGGTGAGTCTATAGGACCGGTAGAACTAGCTTCGAGTCACGAGATGTTAACTGTTGAACTCACCTTGTCAGCTATTTGCACTCAAATATTATATTACTCTCCACATTCTAATTTTTTACATCTTTTTTACTGGAAAATGCCGCTACATTTATTTAAAATCCACTTGTCTCATTTGAGTCCTTAAATCAGTATAAGTTATAGGTAAATCAAATGGGCAACAAACTTTTACAATTAGGGTTAAAGGAACTGTGCCCACATTTGCACGGAGAGAGGGGAAACCGTTTGGGGGCCAAACCACCCTCAGGACACCCTACCGGGACGGAACCAGGACCTCGGCAACATACATGTGGTGATGCCACGTTTATTCACCCTTTGTACGAAATGGTGAACTCAAGGATGCTTTGTTCCAGAGGATACGTCGTCTGCTCGACTCTGGCAAGCTGCGGGACTTTGACGCCGCTAGGTTGGTAATGTTGTACGCCTTGCGTTATGAGAAACATACCAACAACGACATTGTCGGGTTGGTAGAGGTGCTCAAGAAGAAGAACATACCTGAAAACTTGACAAAGGTAATGCATGTGTTGGTATTATGTCGAGTTGGGCCCTAGAAAATAGAAATAGTGACTAAATGTAAGCTTATAACCTGATTGGTTATAAGACATACATACAGTAGCCCCGTGGCTTCTTTGGTGCTGACTAATAGCTCACAGCTGACTTCTGACAGTCAACATTTAGGTATATACCTAAAGTTTGACCGTCAGAAGTGACAGCTGCTAAACACATGTTTTTGCAGATCATATGGTTCGGCGCAGGGATACATAATTTGGTCTGGTATCTTTTTAAAGCGGTCAGTCAGCACCAAAGAAGCCATGGGGCTACTGTATATATCTTGTAATAATGTATTCATAAATACATTCATACATACAGTTAAGTGATAAGTTAACCATCTGGGGTATGGCTGTTAAGTTTGTCATATAATTATGTTGGGCTAGACCGGAAATAAGCATTAAAACATTCCGATTTAAAATTTTAAAAATAACACGGTTATTTTGAAATATGTAATTCGATAATTTGTCAAATATCTTCAAGATGTCGAGGTCCCTGTCTTTAAGACCGATGTTTGTGATCAGGCCGTGGTAAATGTCCTGGAGTACGGAGGGACCCATGCGAGACAGAGCGATTTGTTTGGAATACAAGACGCCGTCAATATCACCAAGAACATATTCAAGGTAGGTACTCACAGGTGTTTCTTGCGCTTGTGAAACATAAGTGTACTCGTTAAGATATGTTGGCGGATATTAATCAAGCATTTGTTTGCTAATACATAACATATCTCTATAAGGGAAACCTCTTTTTGCTTTATGAGGTAGTTGTATTATATTTGGAAGGTCCAGGAAAGGTGGATAGAAACATATAAAAGGTAACAAACACTGTCTACACTTTACACTGCTGTCACTGGACAGAGGTAATGGCTGCCTTTTGAATAAAATCGATTGTCGTTGCCCAATTGGGCAACCATTCATTACCTCTTTGTCCAATGGCAGCAGTGTAAAGTGTGAACTGTGTTCTTCTTTTCATTGTAAAAGCCATATTGTGTTCGTCTCTTTTATATGTTTCTATCGGGTGACCTGGTGGTCTAGGGGTAAGGTGTCAGACTTCTGTGCTGGTGGCTGGGGTTCAATCCTCGGTCTCGGCACAGATTTATCTGATTACCAAACCCTTCCTTCACCTCTGACAAGACATCTTGTGAATGTGGGGAATGCCAGGCCTCCACCGTGGTTCGGATCCCACGTTAAACTGTAGGTCCTCCATTTCATCTCACAATCACCCTACCAATACACATTAGCGTAAGTGCGTATAACCCGAACGGGTAGTAAGACGCGGTGCTAATAATAATAATATCTGTTTCTCTCCACCTTTCCTGGACCTTCTTCTAAATATAATACAATCACTTGTTTGGTTATGTTGTCTAGGTATTCTACAGTTAATACTAATCACCATCATCATCAACTGTTCCCAGCCTGTGGCCGGTCAGTTTAGTAAAATGTCTTGTATTATTGTATTATTCCTCCAGACAACTCTCCTTGTCGTGTTGTTCAGGGTTTGTCCGGCGTAGAGAATGTCTACACGCAACACAACCCGCTACTCAAAGAGACTCTGGAGGATCTGATCAAGGGCAAGTTGAAAGAGACATCGTTCCCTTATCTGGGCGGAGGACACTTGACAAGGAGGTAAGTTCACTTCACATCACACACTTGAATTTGGGAGCAAATAGTTAGTCAAACAGTTTTTTTTAAGTTTATATCAAATCATACTCTAGTTATTATTATTATTAGCACTGTGTCTTACTACCCGTTCGGGCTATACGCACTTACGCTAATGTGTAATGGTAGGGTGATTGTGAGATGAAATGGAGGACCTACAGTTTAACGTGGGATCCGAACCACGGTGGAGGCCTGGCATTCCCCACATTCACAAGATGTCTTGTCAGAGGTGAAGGAAGGGTTTGGTAATCAGATAAATTTATGCCGGGACCGAGGATCGAACCCCGGCCGCCAGCATAGAAGTCTGACACCTTACCCCTAGACCGCCAGGTCACCCATATTCTAGTTAAATATGCCAAAATTGTGAAGTTAGATAAAAAGATTTCGGACCCTAGGGCTCTGTTACCATGATTGGATGTACATTTGCACACAACAATAGTTCACCTGGTCTAAGAGAACTCTGCTCTTGTGATAATCAACTACTATATTATATAAAATGCTTAATCCTCAAAGTTAATACATTTGTTACACATTAGCCAAGGGGGCGATTATAGGCTCCATTGAGGTCTTATAAAGGCCTTTTTTTGGAAATAGTGTAGCTTATTTTCTGGTCAATAAATAATAAAAGGGTTTTGGGCAAACTCTGGGATTTTCAACAGCTCTTATACAAAAAAAAAATTAAGTTTGATTCACGTTATCAAATCAAATATTATTTGGAACAAGGAATAAGACAGGTGGATAGAAACATAGGAAAGGTAACAAACACGGCTCACACTTTACGCTGCTGTCATTGGACAAAGAGGCTTTGGTTACCCAATTGGGCAACGACGATCAATTTTCTTTAAGAGGCAACCATTACCTCTTTGTCCAGTGGCAGCAGTGTAAAGTGTGTTTGTTACCTTTCCTGGACCTTCTAAATATAATAAAACTACCTCATAAAGAGAAAATAGGTATTCCTTAAATAGCTAAATTAAATAATATAAAATGTGAAGCGATAGCGATATTATTGAAGCATTGCAGACCTTAGATTTGACTCATATATTATATATAATATATATTTAAAGTGAGTGAGGTTGGATGTGTGGAAATTAATTGAAGTTTAAATGTTGAGGAAACTGAATCAAACTGCCAAGGTTAACTTTTTTATAATCGGAGTCGTGACATACTTAAAACAAATATTTTATCAAAAGCAAGTTGTTTTCACCCTCTGTTGTCATAATTAGTTAATTTGGTTTCCCAGGCCCCAGGAAATCCTGGTGTTCATAGTTGGAGGGACGACGTACGAAGAGTCGCTCGCCGTTCATCAACTGAACAAGAACAACGCCGGTGTTCAAATTGTGCTCGGAGGGACCTGTATTCACAACTCGACCAGTTTCCTGGAGGAGGTGGCAGCCGCCACTCAAGGAGTCATCAGGAGACATGTCCGCATGAGGAATATATGAGCGGTGGGTGGGAACCTCGACAACCACAACTCAGATTGGGTTCAAGTTAGGTGATAAATCAATGTTGTGGGTCTAATGGCTCCTTAGAGCTACAGTGGACTAACACACAGGGAGACGAGCCATCATGACCTCTATAGCTCTCCGGGATGAGTGTCTTGTCATTGATTATAATGTTCCACGTTTCATTTGTACCAACATCTACAATTTCCTTATAAGTTTTGCAGTGGGGAGTAATATTTATTTAAGGCTGGTCTGTAGAATTGTCGTGCTTTTTTTAGGCTAACATTTTAATCTAATGTGTATTATTTCATAGATGGCATAGATAACATATTTCAAATTTGACAACTGCATATCACATGACTTGTATTAAAATAGTTTTACTAACTCATGTACCTATCATAAAAGGTTCATTCTTTATGAAATAGTGTCAGCATGATCTAACTATGGTTTTCTCACATTCATTTTCAGGGAAAATGAGATGTGATAACGACTTTGAAATTGATGAAAGTTTAAAAACAAACATTGATAAGTTAATTTATCTCTTTGTATCCTGAAAGGGTTTGTGTGTTTTGTTTAGTTCTATCCTTTAAAGAATTATATTGCAAGTTTCTCACAAGGTCAAGGAATGGTGCTGAGAAAGGTAGAATCTGGAATAAATGTACCTGCGTTTGGGTGATAGTGAAACCACCTAACTGTTGTCACTTGTCTTGATGAACTTGAAAATTTACATATTCCAACAATATGTTCTGTGAGTCACTTTTTTCACCAATTCAATGCCATTGGTAAAAACATAACTTGCTCCAAACTCTAAAACTAACACAATTCTCACCTTAGAATTTGTGACAGCGGTATTTAAATTTAGTTCCAACCACTACAAATTTTTGCCATTTAAAACATTTAAATTACTTGTTGTAATAATAAGTTAACCTATCTTTCCCAGAAAAACTAGATATTCTATATTATTCGATTCATCCCGTCACAACTCTAATGTTCTTGTGAAGTGAAGCCCCATAATTGCCATCATTACTACAGGATCATTTACAGCCATTGTCTGATCTTTACAAAAGTGAATGTAATGTTTAAATTCAGACACTTGTGATTATTTGTGTTCATCTTGTGACAACCTTTTAGGTTTTATAATATAAATATTGTTGTATTTATTTGTACAGTATATATTTTATGTAATAAAAATGAAATTTCACCTAAGTTTGCTCTTTCTAAGATTGTAACTAAGTGACATTTTCTGCCTTTGCTTGACACAAGACACTTTTAGTAGAGTAATACAAAAAAACTATGTTATCAGTTATGTCACTACAATTCACTTCTGAAGTCCAAAATATGATAACATCAGGTTAAGAGTGTACGATGACAACATTGTTTTATTTCTACACAGTAAATAAATGTCTCTGTTATGACTAGTAGCAGTGCTACTGTACTTGTTCTGAAATGAGTATTCTTTAGTCCTCCAAGGTAAGTAAATGTAAAATAAACTGTTCTTATATTAACTAATTAACGCTCAAACGACATCGCCATTGTGGCCAGAAGAAAGCTTTGAGTAAACTTTAGCGGCTTCACACCACCAATACAAAGTTATGGGTGAAAGTATTAAAGTATAACCACGAGACGGTTGAGAGTACAACTTTATTGTATCAACAGTACAAGGATTACTTGGCCTGTGCTTGGGCCTTCCTCATCTGGGTGAGAATGTTGCTGAGCTCCTCACGCTTCCTCTTGGCGCGAATGTGCGTCCCCAGCTGCAACAGCAACGTTTCTTTAGAGAGATCACGTTCTAAATAATCTAATCTATGTAGGAATCTAGAAACATGAGTCCAACACAACATTGTATCTTTCGCATCTGTTTTCTAGGTTTGATTCTCGGTGACATTGGGCTTACTATTTCATAGCGATTAACGCCTGGACGTGTCCTGATACAACCACCATTTCAGAAAGTGCACATTGAATACCAAAGTAGTAATAAAATGTACCAGTTTTGTTTATTTTTCTCTCATCTTAATATATCTATATTTCAAAGATGCCCATGGTATAAGCATCGAAATATTATGATTTTCAGAAAACCTCAATTCTTGTGAATGAAAGTTCTGTCATTAGCTTTCTCTTTGTTTCACTTTAGTACTGGTGAATTGTAAATGTAAACGCAACCTATAGTATGATTTTGGTAGGAAGAACAGTAGAAGTTAGTTACTAAAGTTACTAAAACAATGTTAATATATTCATACATAAAGTCATTTCATCTGCAGATATTACTATTGATATATATTAACAATATCTATAAAATAACAGATAATATAGTAAAATATTATCAGAGCTGGCCGCAAAGAAATATGTTAGAATTTTCTCTACTGTTCTTCCAACCAAAATCAGGGTATAGGTGTGTTTTAATAATATGGCATAAATAAAACATGCCCTGTTTATTTACACATTTTTGATATTTAAAAAAAAATATAGTGAATCAACTTAATTAATTTTTTTTAATGTGAGGCAGGACACATGGCAAAATAATAATTTTCTTATTCTTTAGCACCGGGTCTTACTACCTGTTTGGGTTATACCCTTAAATACTAATTATACTAAAGGATTAGGAATGGCGGAGGTTATATCTAGAGGAAGTGAACCCGCATTTTTATGGGGAGGAAGAATGGAAAAACCAACCAAAACTCGATCTCATCAGTCCAGCACATTAGCACACTTACCCTCCTCTTGAGGAACTTTAGCGCCCTCTTGTCCTTGGACACTTTGAGCAACTCCATGGCTCTCTTCTCGTAGGGGGCGTGTCCACACACCTCTCGGACCAGATCACGCACAAACTTGGTGTGCTTCGTCTGGATCTAAACATATAAACATCTCAGTGACTATTCACATATTGGAGTGGAACACAGCGATACAGTATTTAAGGTGGGACGAGGAGAATTTACATTGCTTTTGTGACAACACTTTCAGGGTCATTCCATGTTAAATCAACAAATGGGCTATGCCACATCATTTTTGATTTTGATGAAATTTGGTAGGAGATTTGCACCAATCTTTTAGACTTCCAAACAATTTTTGTTATATTAAAAAAAAAATACTCCTTGAGATATAGGCTATTTTTTACACCACAAACAGGCAAAAGGTGTCATTTTAGGGTTATTTTCTAAAATCTGCATTAAGTTTATTTGAACTAGCAGGGATGACAGCTAGGGCTCATTTGAAAGCTTAAAGAATGAACTTTTTTTTAGTTTGGACGAAATTAGATTTGAGTTAAGCCTTAGCATAGTTTTATTGGCCTAAATTTTCATTTTTTAAATGGATTTATTCGGAATTTGGCCATAAAATATAACGAAGGATTTATAGTAACAGGCCAATATTTTTTCCTGTTACACTTATGTATTAGTAGTATGTGTAGAAAAAAAATTGAACTGTTACTGATAGTCCTTCAACCTAAAATAATTGCTTTTTCAGAGCCCAAAAAAGTCATGTGGGACGTGTGTTAAACATTTGAAATTGCCAGGATAGAAAACCCCTATAGTTTACTTTAAAACAAAACAATATTTCATCTTGTTACTTCAAGGGGTTCAGGAGCCACAATCCTTTGAAGTAACAACAAAACAACACTCAGTCACTATTGAAAACTGGGCTAAGCAGGCATAGACATATTGTTGCTGAAAATTACAGTAGGCCGATAATTTTTAGACAAAATTCAAATATGACAGAATTACTGAATTACAAAAACATAATTCAATCTAAAAACAAAGCTCATCTTTTAAGGCACACTTAGTGTTTTAAGTTTATCGCGTTGCCGTCTTTTTTTCATTAAGAAGAGTCGACAGGTGCTCGTTCATCTGTGGTGTGATGTTATGACCTCTAACAACTCACAGGGTGTGAGAATACACAGAATATTATTTATTTGGACCCATGTGTTGTAGTCACCGGTTGATTTTTTTGAAAGATGGGCCAGGACCGTGAGGATGGAAAAAGTGTATTCGATATTCTTCTTCAGTATCAAGAACGTCGCCCAACCGCCAATCCTCATCATACACACAACAGATGTTGGCAGTAGGTCAGTCTGTCTTCCTTACCGACTGCAACAATCCTGAATTCTTCCGACAGGGATGTAATGCGGACGTGAAGAACACTTTGGCTAACAGCAATAAAACTATGATACGATCTAGTCTGTGGTACGGGAATGGCAAGTTGGTACCTTGTCTGAAGTCGCAATGTCTTGTCTTGAACTAAAGAAATATTGTCCACGCAATATTTGTACATATCTATTGGTGAGATGTGTCTTGTCCCATCACATGGTCTGAGTCAACCCAGCAACTGGAGCTATGCCTGTTGAGACACGTGTTGAACCAATATCGACACTGTCTGTGAAAACTGCTTGTCCGGATGTTATTCTACAGTTTAATATATTACTATTATTTATATATATTTTATGTATGTTACCTATGTAATGTAATTTTCCAACACAGAATTTTAATTAACTATTTATACTTTTTAACTAAATATTAGGCCTATTGGAAATTATCCTTTCTGCTTAGCCCAGTTTTCAATAGTGACTGAGTGTTGTTTTGTTGTTACTTCAAAGGATTGTGGCACCTGAACCCCTTGAAGTAACAAGATGAAATATTTTTTGTTTTAAAGTAAACTATAGGGGCTTTCTATCCTGGCAATTTCAAATGTTTAACACACGTCCCACATGACTTTTTTGGGCTCTGAAAAAGCAGTTATTTTAGGTTGAAGGACTATCAGTAACAGTTCAATTTTTTTTCTGCGCATACTACTAATACATAAGTGTAACAGGAAAAAATATTGGCCTGTTACTATAAATCCTTCATTATATTTTTTAAGCCCAAATTCAGAGAAAATCGGTTTAAAAAATGAGAATTTAAAAGCTTATAAAACGATGCTTAGCCTTAACTCAAATCTAATTTCGTATAAACTAAAAAAAAGTTTAATTCTTTAAGATTTCAAATGAGCCCTAGCTGTCATCCCTGTTAGTTCAAATAAACTTAATTCAGATTTTAGAAAATAACCCTGAAATGGCATTTTTTGGTTGTCCTTGGTGTAAAAATAGCCTATATCTCAAGGAGTAATTTTTTTTTAAAATATAACAAAAATTGTTTTGGAGCCTAAAAGATTGGTACAAATCACCTACCAAATTTCATCAAAATCAAAAATGGTGTTGCAAAATCTATTTGTTGATTCAACATGGAATGACCCTTCAGTAGTTAGTTGAACAGAAGAATTTAAACAGAAACCTATATATATATATATATATATATATAGCACTGCCTTCTAATATCTGTTCAGGTTATAGATTACATTTAGGTGGTAATTACACTGGTGGTTTTAGGGATTATGAAGGTTGATACGAACACGCATTAGCATATAAGGAGAATGGAAAACCATTTTGAAAAAAAACCACCTTCAGTACACCCAGCCGAGATTTGAACCTCTAATCTACCGCGAGTATAGCGCCATAGACCATGCGGCCACGACTCTGACCAAGGTCAACTTACGCCCTTGAGCCTGGCCGGCCTGATGGTATGCCTCCTGTCGCGCACAGTCTTGCTCTTGCTCACGCGGATCTTGGTGGTCCTATGTCCCTTGTGGAGCCCGACACTCATCTCGTAGCGAGGCGCCATCTTGAAACAACACATTGCTTTAGGACAAACAGCGCTACAGTAACATTGTCGTTATTTGGGACATTTAACCCCTAAAGATTCAGTAAGGGTTTATTTAAGAGATTTAGACTAATTCTTTGTCCACGAACATTGCTGATCGCAAATATTGAATTATTTTTTTATATCAAACTAATATTTTATTGCTATAGTGGTATCGCCTCATTCTGACGAGTTTATTGAACTTTTAAACATGTTTGACCGAACAAAGGTATTAAAGGGTCCTATAAGAAGTCATGTCATCAACTATAAGTCAGTCACGAGCTAAGTTTACCTGGATGACAACTCGAAATGTTACTAGAAGCAGTCCCTAAAATATCACTACGCCAACACCCGACATCTATCACTTTGGATGACTGTAATGAAAGATGGTAATATATTAATGTGATAGTTAACCACAGTAATTTAGGCCAATATTATTTATATATTTATTTTAGGTCGGACACAAAGTTTATTTATAGTTTTATTCCCCTTAAAAAAATATTAACACCACTTTCACAAAAATTTCTAACGAACATAGCTTCAAAATGGCGACTGACGAATTTAAACCACGTGGTTGAACATAACGGTAAACAAGTTGTTTACAATGATGCACACACGCAGTTGATGAAAATATTTTATTCAGTTAAATATTTCAAAATACGGCAAAATAATCATAAAATCATTTTTTTTATGTAAAAAAAAGACAAGAATTTTCTCTTTTGCAAGTAAATACGATGCCTGTATTAAAAGGTATTGATGTATGCACTATATTACACAAAATCAGTAACGTTCCAAAACGAAAAATAAGTACTTTTAATTATGTTTAAAATATTGTTTCGAGTTGGATAAAAAGAAATTATTTAAAAAAATGAAATAGTATGAGAAAACTTAAGTTTACGTTATTTTAAATGTAATATATAACAGGTAATTAAAGATATTTACATTTATAACAAAACTGTGATCTTTTACAAGTGTTGGCAACCCAAAACCTAAACATATGATTTTCGAACTGTCATCAGGTAAAAACCTATCGTGAACGGAATATAGAAACAGTTTCAAGTCAACACACTATTAGTTTCTACATTTTGCTCGTAAATGTGGCCATTTTTCTAAATTATCAAACCTGATAAATCTTAGAATTATTCAATTTCTGTCCAATTGAGTGTGTAATGATAACAATGGCTGTATTGGAATAGTCTACTTCACGAACCGTCAACCCTTGACAGTTGCATTAGCAATCACGTTATCAAGTGCAGATCTGTCCAAATAGTCGTCAAGTGTGGTAATGCGCCCTTGAGTCCAAGGGTGACAGCAAGTTACCCTTGACACGCCCGTCAATGCTGTGTTTGATCAGCTATTGTTTAACTTTTCGTCTGCTATAGATAAGAGTTCATGGAGTAATGTGATCTTTGATAACGTAAGTTAAATATTCCGGTTGTTTTGTAGTGTTGGATAGTTAGGATGTCATGTGCAGTGAAAATAAGTCACCACAAATCTGTGAGTGGCCTACCCTAATTCGGGCTTATAGATGGCGTTTAAAATAACTTCCAAGATCATTGGTAGGAAGCAGCACTGCGGACTCAAGGGCGCGAAAGGGATGTTTTGCTGTCGAAATAGTATGTTGCAGTCTTCGATCTCAAGTTTGTGTAAAGTCATCAAGTCAAGTATACTTGACTATTCGGATACAGCAAAGAAATGGTCTCATATTAGTGATATTGTCTCTCCTCTCACCAGCAAACTATTGCTACCATCCTCCGACTTTAGGATATGGGAGGAATGATTCAGAATTCTCGGTGATAATTTAGATGGAGGTTTAAATTTTTTCCACCTCACTATACAAGCGGGCACACACAGAGAATTAAAATATAACTAAAGTTTCAGAAACATAGCGTGGTCCACATGCTTAGGGATTGGGCAAATATTTTCCTAAAATGATTGACTTAAGATCCTAAGCAATATAAAGTAAAAACGTATAATGTTATAAATATTATTTTTATACCTTTATATATATATCTATAAATCTAAGATAAGTACATAAACATAGTCAAAGAATGCTTACCTTTTAACCCAAATATATTATTAGAAATGGATGCGGAAACGTGTTTCAATGTTAACATATAAAATGGAAGAATGCACTTCCGGTGTAATTATTATACCACGAAATGAACGCTTAGGTGGATGCAATATATACTAATAACTGTAGTTAGTTTGGAAGGCTGATGTCGCTAACGTTTATTATTTTAAAGCAACTGCAGCATAAATATCGATAAAATTCTACAAAAAGACTGATTAGTAGGCATTTGAGTACCTAAATAGTTTTTATGTAATTCAAAATATATAATAGGGATACATTGCGGGAAATTTTACTCATAAAAGTTAGTACTGTTTTATAATAGGGACTATCTTTCAACTCAAACTTTCGTTTGGTAACACTGAGTTAAATAAAAATGGCGTGTTAGTTGTTTCAATATGGAGAAAAACAAACAATCTTCTCCTAGCTCATTTTTTGTTTTTAAAATAAAAAACAGATCCAACTCACTTTTAGAATCAGACAATTCGGAGGTATTCTTGGAGCCTGACGAAGTTGATATGTTGGGGAGAGGAATCAAGATCGAACGTTCACAGTTTCAGGACGTCGAAGGCAATACTTCAGACGGAGGACTAGAAGATGATTGCATGGTAGAAGAATTCCATTCCGACGACGTGTCGAACGAACATGTCACTATCGGAGAGGAGGTAATTATGGAGGAAGAAGAATCGCCGGATAGTGATATTGTGCTAACTGAAAACCCTGGGGATGTCATGTCCATGTGTGAAGCAGTTGATGAACATAGCAGGGACAACGAAGTTTTCACTCAAGAGGTGCAGGCCTTCTTCAGCAACGGCGATGATGATATAATGATGCAGCACATGGATATCCAAGAGCCGCTGTCCAAACTAAAGTCTCTGTTGGAACAACGTTTGTGTGTTAAATTGACAGACTACGAGTTTTGGTTACAGGATTCGCAAATACTCGAGCCCCATAAGAACTTGGTCGATCAGTGCGTGCAAGGGGAAGGCCTTGTGCAAATCAACCTTCAGATTAAAACTGAAGGGGAATTAAAAAAGATAAACATTGTGGACGTTTTAAAACCTGCGGAGGAATATATAGATATCCCTGAAAATCATTACGACCAATACGAAGAAGTTCAACTTAAGAAACAACCGCCCGAACCCAAAAAGCAGAATGTTATCCGGTGGATAGTAGACAGTCAGTTCAAGAAAGACCAGGAACGGCTGAAAATCCCGGTCGACCCACACCAATGGGCGATGGCGCATGTCAGGTACATTCAGGTTATAAAAACATGGGTCAACGACTGCGCTGTCAGTTGCTCGACACTGACGTCGACATCAACCACTCCTTGATCATATTCATTCTTTCCAGAGCAAATTCAATGTATTTATAATTTAAAAAATCAACTTAGCCTAGCATAACCTTAATAAGTCTTTTAAAATTTAATTAGATTAACTTATTAAACATCTGGTGACATTAAGTCCATGCAAAGTTGGCCTATGTCCATTCAGATAAAATATTTTAATTAATTATTTATTTAATGGGTTTTTTATTTTGGTGTCATACAATTAGTAACATCACAAGGTAAAGTTTTTCTTTTTTGTAAAAATATATTTCCCCAAAAGAAAACGACAGGATTACATTTCTACTTCCGAAAGAACTAAGGTATTTTAGCTAAAAAATAGTTTAAGTTTAAAATTCTTTTAAATAGCCTCGCACATATTCATTCTTGAAAAGTAATTAACAGTAAATTATAATTAGTAAATAGTAGCCTAATAATAGAACAGTAGTTATAACATTGGTTGATTATTCTTCCTCCGCAGACACTGGCTGCAATGGGCCGTGCGACAGTTCAACCTCGTCGGGGTACGTCTGACTGACTGGAGCATGACTGGGGCAGAGCTCTGTCAGTTGTCCCTGGGAGAGTTCCAGATGATTGTCCCTCACGACCCTGGCGATGTCTTCTGGACGCATCTAGAACTGCTGCGCAAGTGCCACTTTGTCGCCGTCGTGCAGAAGCAGGATGTGAAACCGCAGGAGCCCACGGAAATTGAGGAGGTGGGGGATAGGGCCTACGTTGCACCCAGCATCTGATCCGTGCTGCTATCTAGACGTTACATGCTTAACTACTCTCCAACACTCATAAGAACCGTCTTTTATAATATATATCTTTTTGAGGTCAACATTGATGATAATAATAATAATATTTATCACCGCGTCTTACCACCCGTTCGGGTTATACGCTTTAAGTACTAATTACTCTAATGGATTAGGAATCGGGAAGGTTGAATTAGAGGAAGTGAACCCACATTTGCGTGGAGGGAGAGTGTAAAACCATTTAGGAAAAACCACCCCTCAGTTCACCCGACCAAGATTCGAACCTCGATCTCCCCGTCCTCAGCAGTCGAGCTCAACATGACAAGCGCGTCAGCCAACTACACCACCGAGGCGGGTGTCAACTTTGATAACCTTTTACTATATTATTATTGTTATTTTATAGCTATTGGTCAATATCTATCGAAAGAGACAGCTCAAGCTCACATGACTTGACGTATGAATGCAGCTCTAGGGACTTTTTAACTAACTATTAGATAAGATCTGATAAAGCAAGCAAGAGGTCCTACACTCTGTCACGCGTGTAGCACGCTCTCGGGACACAAAGGGTTATTTCGCGATACAATATAGGTCGTCTTACAACTGTGATGTAAGTTGCGTATCAAGGGGTTCTGTTACATTAACACTCAAGATAAACAAAAATAGCCCATTGAAGCGTTAACTTTTGAAAAATCTATTGGTTTGTGTGTTCGTTTGTTAAGTTCTGTGGTCGAGCCATTCGCCCCAGCCGTCCCAGCAAGCTGCCGCGAGTGGTGGGCCTCCCACTGAATGTCGTGGAGTCCCCGACACCTTGCGGGAACCGCACGGGTAACAATGGACAGATCCAGCTGTGGCAGTTCCTCCTGGAGTTGTTGACGGACAAGGACCACACGGAGATCATTCACTGGGTACGTTCTAGTTTCGTTTGCCCCTTTAGCTAGGCAGAGGGAGGTTCGTTGGGGTGATTTTAAGTGATATATATATATATATATATTTCGCCACTGACATGTTTCGAGGAGTTGGAAAACTATAACAAGACAACCCGCCTCGGTGGCGTAGTCGGCTAACGCGCTAGACGTGTTGAGCCCGACTGCTGAGGACGGTGGAGATTGAGGTTCGAATCTCGGTCGGGTGAACTGGGGGTGGTTTTTCCTAAATGGTTTTCCACTCTCCCTCCACGCAAATGCGGGATTCACTTCCTCTAATTCAACCATCCCAATTCCTAATCCATTAGCGTAATTAGTACTTAAAGGGTACAACCCGAACGGGTAGTAAGACTCGGTGCTAAATAATAAAAAAAATAATATAACAAGACACGTGGATTGAGTCATATTTCAACAAATTTCAATCTGTAGTGTCAATGCTGGTTTTCTTAATCCAATATCTAGCACAGGACAGAAGAAAGTAAGACAAGAAAATTGTTATAAAGACAAGAAAATACTAATATATAAAGACAGACAGACAAACAGAAAGATGAACAGGCACATAAAAAAAAGCCACAACACCACGATTATTTTTAACAAACAAAATTAGTCAGCCTCATGGATTTAATTTGGTGTTCCTATTATTTGTACAATCCCTGAGCCAAAACAAACGAATCCTGTGCTGTTGTTTAGGTTGGCGGTCACGGCGAGTTCAAGTTGAACAACCCCGAGATGGTGGCAGTACTGTGGGGGGAGAGGAAGAACAAACCGACCATGAACTACGAGAAGCTGAGTCGCGCGCTGCGCTACTACTACGACGGCCACATGATCTCCAAGGTCCACGGCAAGAGGTTCGTCTACAAGTTTGTGTGCGACCTGAAGCAGTTGATGGGTTACAGCGCCGCTGAGCTCAGTCGACTTGTCAACGAGTGCAAGAGGAAATCCGCCATGTCGGGCATAGTCGACCTCGACCTGTACTGACTCTGAGCTACAGTCGACTTGTCAACGAGTGCAAGAGGAAATCCGCCATGTCGGGCATAGTCGACCTAGACCTGTACTGACTCGGAGCTGACTAACACAAATATAGTCCTTTATGAAGTTTCTTAACCTGAGGTTACAAATGTCTTAATCTCATTATATTGGGAAGAAGTTACAGGAAAGGTGGATAGAAACATATAAAAGGGGGACGAACACAATATGGCTTTTACAATGAAAAGAAGAACACAGTTCACACTTTACACTGCTGCCAATGGACAAAGAGGTAATGGATGTCTCTTAAAGAAAATTGATCGTCACCGCCCAATCTAAATTATGAAGAAGACTAGGGGACACATATTGGTGATAAATCGTTGATAGTGATTTGTCACTGTCTCTCCCGGTGACTCGATTTCAAAAGTAGCAGTGATTGATATCGGGGAGGGGGGGGGGGATAGCAATTTACTCGCCGGACTGTGACAGCAGAGCACTCTGGATTACAGAACTCGCGACTGAGACTGACAAAATATCATCTGGTGATAGGGTGACCTTGGTGCAGGCATCAGGATTGAATCTGGGACACTTAGCTGCGAATATACGAGTCTACGTTAAATTTAGAGCGAGTGACAAGTCACATCAGACAAAGGAGGTCATACATCTTACAAACTAACTTAATATTAAAACACATACAAAAACCCAGGGCCTTCGGTCGACACTTTATCGATGATAAATGTTCAACCCGCTCAGAAATCAAACCTGGGATTAATTACTTTAATGTGTTGGAGATGAGTAAGTTTGCCCACATTTGTGTGGAGCAAGAGTGGAAAACCATTTATTAAAAAACCAGCCTCGGTGCACCCAACCAGGATTCGAACCCTGATTTTTCTTCATTACCTGCAGTCCTGTCTATTTCAAGAGTGAAGTCTTGTACATGGAGGGCTAAGGATGAATCAAGGAGGAGACAAGACGAGATGAAGGAGTACAATATCCCTGGTGGAAGGAAAGGTAACTAAGGCTGATAAATAACAGAGAATCAGGAGGAACACAGTTTATCTTTCAACACAAATGGAGGACTTATTTTGTGAGTTATTTAAAAGGTTTTTTTCTTGGCTGAAATGTGTGTGCAATAGTATATTATAATAAATTACTACAGCTATCAAATTTGTAAATATATCAAGAAATTTGATTTGTGAAAAGTGCAAAATTTCAACCAGCTCAGAGAAAAATAAGTTTCGTAAGACCACGAAGGGAGTACAGAGACCTCTGTTGTTGTTTTTTTACGAGAAAGTGTGTGCTATTTATTTAAAAGATTAACAGATTTTTGTATTCTACTTAGGTTGTGCGAATCTTTGAAATTTTGAATACGACTTAGGTCCCGGGTTCGAATTTATATAATTTAATTAAAAATTCTGATTCAAAAGTCATACTTTTGAACAATACTACCTTTTTTAAAGATATTACCTTTTAAATCCATTATTTGACTCTATCATAAACTATTACAAATTTCACCGTATTAATATTATTATTTAATCATGGTTTTTATCACCTTATTTTTGTATTCTACTGATTTCAAAAATTATTTATAGTCTTAGATCTAATCAAAATTTAATTTTATATCATCATTTAATCATAAAATATTCCTTCAGTTAAGAGTTTGTAAAAAAAAACATTCAAAAATTGAACATTTTATATTTGCTCAGACGCTAATGGACAATTAATTATTGACCTTTATAATATTATCTGCTGGCTCGTTATTGTTGGAGCAAGCACTTGGCTAAACCTCAAGCACTCAAGTGCATCACTAGATAGCGCAAGCGCACTAGATAGCGCAAGCGCACTAAGGGAAATGGTGGCTTTAACAAACTTCTGGGGTTGGTCAACACGACATGAACAATTTTTGTAAAAAACCTTTAAATATATTAATAATGTATTGTATATAAAATTGCAACAATGTAATATATGAATGAGTTTTATAACTATATTTAATTTGTAAATTATTTCCCCTAACAAACATTCAGTTTAATTTTAAACAATCAATTTGAGCAAATAGTTGAAAACTAGAGGATACAACATTTCCCTGTTATTAAAAAACCATTTATTTTACCTGCTTCGGTGGCCCCATGGTCTAGGGCGATACTCTCGCTGTACACTAGACTGTCGAGGATGGGGAGATCGAGGTTCGGATCTCAGTCGGGTATACTGAGGGTGTTTTTTTTTCAAAATGCTTTTACACTCTCCTTTCACACAAATGTGGGTACTCTTCCTATAAATATAACCTTAAAACACATAACAGGTCCTCTGAAAATGTAGATAAACCAGTTTTTGTTTCCATCATCAATACAAACCTGCTTCCCTCCATGTTTTATTTGGACCACTCTGTCATAACACAGCTCCTGTTATCCTCCTACATTCTCTGTCTTAACACCGCTCCTGTTATCCTCCTACATTCTCTGCCTTAACACCGCTCCTGTTATCCTCATAATACTTTGTCTTAACACGGCTCCTGTTACCCTCCTACATTCTCTGTCTTAACACAGCTCCTGTTATCCTAATACATTCTCTGTCATAACACAGCTCCTGTTATCCTCCTACATCCTCTGTCTTAACACAGCTCCTGTTATTCTCCTACATTCTCTGTCTTAACACCGCTCCTGTTACCCTCCTACATTCTCTGCCTTAACACCGCTCCTGTTATCCTCATAATACTTTGTCTTAACACGGCTCCTGTTACCCTCCTACATTCTCTGTCTTAACACAGCTCCTGTTATCCTAATACATTCTCTGTCATAACACAGCTCCTGTTATCCTCCTACATCCTCTGTCTTAACACAGCTCCTGTTATTCTCCTACATTCTCTGTCTTAACACCGCTCCTGTTACCCTCCTACATTCTCTGCCTTAACACCGCTCCTGTTATCCTCATAATACTTTGTCTTAACACGGCTCCTGTTACCCTCCTACATTCTCTGTCTTAACACAGCTCCTGTTATCCTAATACATTCTCTGTCATAACACAGCTCCTGTTATCCTCCTACATCCTCTGTCTTAACACAGCTCCTGTTATTCTCCTACATTCTCTGTCTTAACACCGCTCCTGTTACCCTCCTACATTCTCTGCCTTAACACCGCTCCTGTTATCCTCATAATACTTTGTCTTAACACGGCTCCTGTTACCCTCCTACATTCTCTGTCTTAACACAGCTCCTGTTATCCTAATACATTCTCTGTCATAACACAGCTCCTGTTATCCTCCTACATCCTCTGTCTTAACACAGCTCCTGTTATTCTCCTACATTCTCTGTCTTAACACCGCTCCTGTTACCCTCCTACATTCTCTGCCTTAACACAGCTCCTGTTATCCTCCTACATCCTCTGTCTTAACACAGCTCCTGTTATCCTCATAATACTTTGTCTTAACACAGCTCCTGTTATCCTCCTACATTCTCTGTCTTAACACAGCTCCTGTTATCCTC
>CABFVX010001784.1:101147-121154 GCA_902151425.1 Timema shepardi
ATATATATATATATATATGCATATATGTGTGTGTATAAAATAATGAAAATAATAACAATAATAATAAGAAATCTAATTCAGGTATAAATTAAACATAAAATAAACTTTAAAATTTGGTCTTACAGTTTACATAAAACCCAATCGATTTTTAATTTTAGTCATCTTAAAAATTTTGGCGCCCCTCAAAATTTGCCGCCCTAGGCCCGGGCCTCACGGGCCTAAGCCTAAATCCACTACTGGTTAAGGTAATAAATTAGACAGTAAAATGTTTCTCGTAATTAGTAAAAAAGTTTATCAAACGGTCATCACGCAAAGATAGTATAAAACTTGAACTCAAACAGTTAGAATATTGTTGATTGTGTAAATCTCTTGTACGACGAGATAATATTGACCACGAGGAGTCCTCGCTAATTTCCAACCCTGTTGTCTACACTTTACTCTCACTTGAGGCTATGATTGGTACTGACATACCACACTACATTTTTTGATACTTCGTAGTGGATGATTAATGAACGCAAAATAAAAATAGTGTGTTATGTCTTGTCCGGCTTGCATTTCAACTCAGTCTACTTGAAGCTCATGCAAACTAGAACTACTTTTTATGCTTTAAATTGGCAAAAATATCTCTTTTGGACCGGACTGTATGTGTGACTTTTGATCTTTGAGGTGACTAAATAGTCAGGCGTATTTAATACACTGTAACCCGCTTCGGTGGTTGTGTGGTTTATGGCGTCACTCTCACAATAGACTGGATCCTTGCCGGGTGTACTCAAGGTGGTTTTTCACTCTCCCTCCACACACAAATAAGGGTACATAGTCCTCTTAATTGAGCCTTCCGCATCCCTAACATAATAAATAGTGTAACTGGTGGCGAGACGCTGTACTAAAAACAAACAACATTTAAAGTATTATAGTCAAGAGTTTTTATATAGTTTTGAAACCTCGATGACTATCAAACTATATGAAACTTTTAATAAGAGTATTATTTAAATGTTCCTAAATTTACGTTACCTATGCGTTAATGTTCACAAAACCTAACCTGAGTTTGAATGATTACATCTATCTTGTGGTCTTATCGCTATTCCTCCGTGTGCCTCCATTAGAGGAGCTTTTCTAGTCCCTCCACAAGCAGGAAGGAAGTTAAACAAGTTGTTAGAACAAGCTCGGGATCTACCTGATTGCAACCGTACGCGACAGCACAGGGATAAATCAGTTCACTACTTTACATTTTCTTCTTCTTACACTGATTTCTATTTTAACTCGTGCTCTTATTTTGAAAATACCGCACACACTGCCACATTTTGTCTGTACAGCCTTTCTCTCCGTGTAGTCTCTTGTTCCTTTTGTTGAATTGGAACTTCACACTATTTTACGTTGTCGGGGAGGAGAAAGTCGATACTGGATTAAACCGCAAGCCGGGGTAGAGGCCATCTTGTTTTAATCTACAAAGCTCTGCACAGTGCATATTATATTTTGTATAAAATATTTCCCTTCAGCAATCTGATAGAACTTAAGGTGTCCATTGCATTTGGTACCGAGATGTCGAGGGAATAATACGCAAGCATGCTCATGCAAACACAAACCATTCTCGTGACTGAACTAACAATACTTTATTGTGAAGTTACATTTTTTTTAAATATCGTATAGTAAACACTGAAAGAAGGAGAACACAACACACTCTAGTGTTTCTTTTAGGTGACGTTACGTTGAGCCATGGCTAGACCATCACTGTCATGTGTTTTGATTGTGAACTCTCAGGAAGTGTAGGTCCTGTTCTCATATCCTCCTTTCAATGTTTACTAAATACCTCTGTTTGGTGACCATTGTTTCTTTTTTAAAATTTATACGTGAGGAAATACATTGAGCAGTAAGAAATAACGACCTTTCTCAGTCTTTGAGGAGAGATAATCAACTGGATGAGTTGAAAATATACATTAAATGACGAGGTTTTGTTTGAGAAATGTTGGACTTGACTTTCCACTCTTCCTTTTATTGTGGTTTAAATTAATAGATGCAAACAAAAGAACGTGCAGAGGCAGTGCATGTTTTAAAATGATTGTTGGGGCAAATAAATTAACAACATTGTAAGTTACATGCTAAATTAAGCTACTACATGTTAGAGGTGTGAGAAGTTGAACTTCTTAACTCGAGGTGGACCCGAATCAAATAAATGAAACATTTCTTGTTGTTTTATGTTTGAAATCATATTATATTGTGATTATATTTATATCCTAAAAACAATATAAAAAGCACAAAAATTGTTTATAACGTTTTGATCATTTCTGTTTTTATCACAGCTCCATATTTTTATTAATAATGTTAGTAACGGCTCGAACCCATGGTCTGGCAATAAGCCGGCTGTCGATGAAGGGGAGATAGAGGTTCATATCTTGGTCGGGTGTACTGAGGTTGATTTTACACTCCCCCTTCATAAAAATGTGGGTGCACTTCCTATTAATATGACCTCCCTGATCCGCTAAAAATAATGGCTCGGATTGGCAGTATAGTAAACATAAACGAGTATTTTGGCCCGTCAATATTTTATTGGCGAAGTTTCGTAACTGTCAAAGCTGGATTTTTTTTTCTTTTCTAAGTGAAGTCAAATCTGATATTTTTCCAAAGCCAAATTGAAGTTTCAAAGTTTCACAACCTCCAATTGTAGAGATGTTTTAATTATTCACTGACAATTATCAAATTTAAATAAAACTAGATAAAATATAAAACTATAATATTAATGATTGCAGTGTTGGATTCTTTATACATATTCAGATGTCTTTAGGTTAAATTATTATTATTATTATTATCATCACCGCGTCTTACTACCCGTTCGGGTTATACGCACTTACGCTAATGTGTAATGGTAGGGTGATTGTGAGATGAAATGAAGGACCTACATTTTAACGTGGGATCCGAACCACGGTGGAGGCCTGGCATTCCTCACATTCACAAGATGTCTTGTCAGAGGTGAAGGAAGGGTTTGGTAATCAGATAAATCTGTGCCGGGACCGAGGATTGAATTCATTAAAATAAACCGGACAGATAATAATCAGGGAAAATTGAAAAAAGTTGTCTCTGGATAATCTGGGAATTATCCCACCCTGAGAAACATTGATTTTTGGCCTTAATATCTTTCATGATGTTATGTAGCATTCTGATGATGACAAGAGGGGGGGGGGGTTTGTAAGGATGATAACCCCCTTCTAATTAGTTTCTCATAGGTTCATGACAATTGCTGGGATGAAGCCATTAGTTTCCATCTTGCCTCTAAAACTCATCTCAAGTTAAATATATATTGTTTGTTAATTTTTGCCAACACACACACAAAAAAAAAGGATCTAAATTCTGCTCTGTAGGAAAATTTTTAATGCCGACAAACTGTCCAGCGTTACTATTAGTTAACAAACAGCCAGAATCTACACAGCAAATCTAGTTTTTGCCAGCGTAAATGCAAAAAAAAAAGCACTAAATTATGTAACCCAAAACTGCATCAAATTATCAACTTAAAAAAAACACCAACAAATATGTACTTTTGAAAATGCACATTTCATTAAAATAAATTAATACTTTTGCTATTTTCTTGTGATTATTTATATATATGATTGAAAAACTAAAAAAAAAAGAAGCTTGTTGAATTTGTAATGTGACAATCTCACTTAAAAAGAGGACGTCAGTGAATTAAACTTGTCGATCATGTCATAGCTTTATTTTTTATATATTTAAAATTGAGTGGTAACAAATTTACAAAATTTGTTTTTCAAGACTTTATTTTGTTCGGAACCAGTCGCGACCTGTCAGGTTGAGATCCCCTTATCAAGTGAGATCACGAGATACTTACAAATGAAAGGTCTCATTGTATTTAGGAGACCAATTGTTCGACTTGGACTTGGTGGCGTGCTTGCGCTTCTTGTCGGCCAGGTGCGGACCAATCAGATTCACTTCCACAAACGGCCGGAACATTCCCGACACGGTGATCCACTTCAGGTCGTTAGCCGCAACCACTGCAAGCACACAATTAACGAAATTTGCATTAATAGAGAAACTGCTTGTTGATAACATTTAGAGTCACTTTTATTTATTACCCGCCTCGGTGGCGTAGTTGGCTAACGTGCTTGTCTTGTTGAGCTCGACTGCTGAGGACGGGGAGATCGAGATTCGAATCTCGGTCGGGTGAACTGGGGGTGTGTGTGTTTCTAAATGGTTTTCCACTCTCCCTCCACGCAAATGCGGGTTCACTTCCTCTAATTCAACCTTCCCAATTCCTAATCCATTAGAGTGATTAGTACTTAAAGCGTATAACCCGAACGGGTAGTAAGACGCGGTGCTAAATATTATTATTATTAATTTTATTTATCGAATGATTCATCTGTTAGCACATTTGAATCATGCTAAGAATCATATATTACCTGGTTCGGTGACCACATGGTCTAAGGCGGCACTCTTGTGTTAAATTAGACTGCCAATGACAGGGGGATTGGAGTTAGAATCCGGTTTGTATGTAGCCTACTTAGGTTTTTCAAAAAATATTTTCCCAGCCTCTTTCAACACAAATGCGGGTGCACTTCCTCTACATTAAATCTCTTCATCCCTAACGTGTAAGTAGTATATAGGTGTATATCCTGAAATTACCAATCCATTGTTCTATTGAACAATACTAATATGGTCGCTATAACAATCGGAACAGATGTCTCAGAAATCTCACACAACACGAATAGAGCTTTCAACCTTTTATACCCGACAAGGTAGCAGGTATTTACTGCCTTTCTCTGTATTAAACACTAGGGAAACATGTTACTGAAAGAGCTAAGGTGTAAGATTGTAAATCTGGGCTACTTCACTTCTTTGGGCTGAAAGAAGCACTAAAACTCACCTTTGACGGTGACCTTGTGCTCTCCGGTGCCAGGGTGGGTGAACAGATCTACCTGGATGGACACCTCCCCCACGCTCCCCTCGTCCAGACTCAGGGTGTCTGCAACAAGAGACGGTGTTTTAACAAGGTGAGCAACTTTTCCTCTCCCCCTCACAACACTGCCAGTGAAGGAAACATGGAGGTTTGAATTCTATCTCAATCATCTCTATTTAATTAGTTTAATTAAAATGGAGGCAAATAACCCAAACCGACATTCGGCAAATAGAAGACAAGTTTGCTATTTAGTGTAAATAAACAACACCCAGTACGGCAACAATTCTCGAGGCGCCACTGACTATGACATGTATTATGAATGTTTTCAACTAGTCTCTTGTGGTAGGTACAGGTTCATGCATGCCAGTATTGTTTGATTATAAAACTCTAAGTGATGTGTTTGAGTGAGCTATCACTACTAACACACAACATGATCAAATATTGTTACCACCAAGTTAGTTCCTTTTTGATCGAAATATAAAATGTAATTGTAAAATAAAGAAGAGCCACAGAAAATCAAAATTGGAAACCAGGAGTTGGAAAACATAAGTACATGTTTAAAAAGTCTGGTGGCCGAGGATGTCTACCACACCAAGGATATTAGACCGAGGATCGCCAGGACCAAGGAAGCTGACCAGCAAGTTGAGTTTGTAACTGAGGAAGAAACTGATGAAAAGCTACATTTGGAGCAGAAACTTGGACTCTCAGGAAGATGGAAAAGAAATACTTGGAGAATTTTGAAATTTGGTGATGGAGAAGACTTTAAGATCAGGTGGACAGACAGGGGGACAAATGAACAAGTCCTAAGAAGAGTGGAGAGAAGATCAGGTGGACAAACAGGGGGACAAATTAACAAGTCCTAAGAAGACTGGTGAGAAGATCAGGTGGACAGACAGGGGGACAAATGAACAAGTCCTAAGAAGAGTGGGGAGAAGATCAGGTGGACAGACAGGGGGACAAATGAACAAGTCCTAAGAAGAGTGGAGAGAAGATCAGGTGGACAAACAGGGGGACAAATGAACAAGTCCTAAGAAGAGTGGTGAAAAGATCAGGTGGACATACAGGGAGACAAATGAACAAGTCCTAAGAAGAGTGGTGAGAAGATCAGGTGGACAGACAGGGGGACAAATGAACAAGTTCTAGGAAGAGTGGGTGAGAAGATTAGGTGGACAGACAGGGGGACAAATGAACAAGTCCTAAGAAGAGTGGGTGAGAAGATCAGGTGGACAGACAGGGGGACAAATGAACAAGTCCTAAGAAGAGTGGGTGAGAAGATCAGGTGGACAGACAGGGGGACAAATGAACAAGTCCTAAGAAGAGTGGGTGAGAAGATCAGGTGGACAGACAGGGGGACAAATGAACAAGTCCTAAGAAGAGTGGGTGAGAAGATCAGGTGGACAGACAGGGGGACAAATGAACAAGTCCTAAGAAGAGTGGGTGAGAAGATCAGGTGGACAGACAGGGGGACAAATGAACAAGTCCTAAGAAGAGTGGGTGAGAAGATCAGGTGGACAGACAGGGGGACAAATGAACAAGTCCTAAGAAGAGTGGGTGAGAAGATCAGGTGGACAGACAGGGGGACAAATGAACAAGTCCTAAGAAGAGTGGGTGAGAAGATCAGGTGGACAGACAGGGGGACAAATGAACAAGTCCTAAGAAGAGTGGGTGAGAAGATCAGGTGGACAGACAGGGGGACAAATGAACAAGTCCTAAGAAGAGTGGGTGAGAAGATCAGGTGGACAGACAGGGGGACAAATGAACAAGTCCTAAGAAGAGTGGGTGAGAAGATCAGGTGGACAGACAGGGGGACAAATGAACAAGTCCTAAGAAGAGTGGGTGAGAAGATCAGGTGGACAGACAGGGGGACAAATGAACAAGTCCTAAGAAGAGTGGGTGAGAAGATCAGGTGGACAGACAGGGGGACAAATGAACAAGTCCTAAGAAGAGTGGGTGAGAAGATCAGGTGGACAGACAGGGGGACAAATGAACAAGTCCTAAGAAGAGTGGGTGAGAAGATCAGGTGGACAGACAGGGGGACAAATGAACAAGTCCTAAGAAGAGTGGGTGAGAAGATCAGGTGGACAGACAGGGGGACAAATGAACAAGTCCTAAGAAGATTGGTGAGAAGATCAGGTGGACAGACAGGGGGACAAATGAACAAGTCCTAAGAAGAGTGGTGAGAAGATCAGGTGGACAGACAGGAGGACAAATGAACAAGTCCTAAGAAGAGTGGTGAGAAGATCAGGTGGACAGACAGGGAGACAAATGAACAAGTCCTAAGAAGAGTGGGTGAGAAGATCAGGTGGGCATACAGGGAGACAAATGAACAAGACATAAGAAGAGTGGGGAGAAGAGAATCATTTTGGATGTGATTCTAGGGTACAAAGAAAACTGGATCAGGCACATCCCTAGGAGGAACTGTCTTTTGCAAGACATCATAGAAGGAAAGGTTGAGGGAAAGAGGAGCTTAGGAAGGAAGATTAAAATATTAGATGACTTAAAGGAAAGAAGACAATTCTGGGAGCTGAAGGAGGATAGTCGACAGGGAGTATTGGTGGTCTAAGTTCACTGACCAGAGGTCGTAAGACAGAACACCTAACAATAATAATAATAATAATAATAATGTCCTTACGGAGTCGTAGGTTTATCTGTTACTAGCAGAAGTATCTGGCACTCCCCCAGGGTAACCATGCAATGGATTGTGTGTCTACCCCGGGTAATGCTTTTATTTTCTTCAAACAGACAGAAAAAAATCTAATCATTTTATTTATTTTGACCCAGTTTTTAATAGATTACAAAAAAAATCAAATCCAAATTATAAAACTCCAGCTTCAAGGTGCACATGACCTTCCACAACTCCTACTACTGCTGTATATATCACATGACGCTCATGACGGACATTTTATCAACTAAAGATTGCAGCATGGATATGTCATGCTCATGCAGGGGCCATAACTACACGTGATGACAGTTTGCCTCAACATGCCGGTCTAAGACGTACACACAAACAATTCAGGGGGCGCCAGAATGATGCCAGAATGTCGGGTAGAGACTGTACGATCTATGAGTTAGGCCCAGGCCGGACCGTGGGGGGTAG
The DNA here is from genome assembly GCA_902151425.1 of Timema shepardi. Taxonomy (NCBI): domain Eukaryota; kingdom Metazoa; phylum Arthropoda; class Insecta; order Phasmatodea; family Timematidae; genus Timema; species Timema shepardi. Next base: position 109,145 of record CABFVX010001784.1, read on the forward strand.
CTGTAATGTTAGTTTTGATTCTCAGTCAGTCCCCTAACCTCCGTGCGAGTGATTTATTGACAATCGTTTACTCGCTGTATTTATAGTTGCTCGTGTTGCAATCCACTACTTATTATTTTTAGTTCATGTGGTGTTATGTGAAATTTTGTTCAAGTTTTGTTTTCAATTTTTCTAGTAGCTACTGTACTCTGTGAAGTGTATTGTGTCGTATGCTGTATTGCTGTCATTATTTTGTTTTTACTTTTTGTGGTTTCTATTTTTTAATAATAATATTAGATCTATTTTTTTAAACAGTTACTTATATGTTTACCAAACTTTCCGCAGCCGGAAATAGAAAATGGAAAGCAAAAACGTTAAAGAAAGTAAGTGAAGCGCTAAACTAATTTGTAATTGTTTAATGAAGGCTCAATGTAACGACGATCATCTGTTGAAACAGCGCTCAGAGGATTCAATAAACACTGATGCCGATGATTCTAACACCACGCAAATTACTGATCTCGGTGATAAGAGTCATGTGACTGATACAATCCAAGAAACGAATAATTCACGTGACAAATTGAAAGATCCTGCTAATTGGTCCAAAGTGCTAAGCGCAACTGGACGTGATGTTATTATTTCGCCAGGAGCAATCTCAACAGTATTAAACAGCTTACCCTGGAGACGATGGATAATGTGTTCCCCGTCTAAGGGAAGTGTATACTGTTTTTGCTGCAAGGCATTTAACACGGCAACCACCAGCACTACATTATCTGATGGAAATGGAAACGGTGATTGAAGACACATCGGGAAAACCCTTTCCCAACATGCACAAATTCGAGATATCTTGTTTAGAATATCTCCTAATGAGAACACAATCACATACAAATAGCAATCTTCATAACAATTGTTTGTAAACCATACTAAGATATTAATAATGCACATACATTACTTACACATCATCTGTAGAATATCACATGCAACATTTAGAGGAGTAAGCAGCTAACTACATGATTCAAATGATGCACAACAAACGATATTATTACGGCTGTGACATGGGGAGGATGTTTTATGCCTTTGGAAATCACACATTTTCGAAGAAGTGGTTTTATATTTTTAAATATGGTTTTCACCAAACTGTAGGCGAAAGCTATCAATAGGTCCCTATCTAGCTATAAAGTTTAAATTTTAAGATTACATTTTTTTTTCAGAACATTCAACTACGCTTTACGCCAATATTTGTACTTCTGAGATGAAAGTAAAACGAGAGACCTAGAACTAACCTTCTTCTATCAAATAAAGTCATGTTTTGAAAGGGTCACAACATTAAATTTGAAGCAAAGGCAGGATTGTTTTTTTAAGGTTTTATTTAAGTTACCAGACAATTTTTTTTAAACTTTAAATTCCAAAGTTTAAACCCTTTAACTGGTCAAAAACTTAAGGTTAAATTTTTAAGAAATATCAAACCACTTGGTAAATAATTCAGAATTTCAAAACAGCTGCAACGCTTTTTGTGCTCCCCATGTAACACCCTTAAGGTAAAAACAAAGCTGATTACTTAAATTCAATATTTGTATTTTAAAATGTAAAAAATTTACAAACGATTTTATTTAATTTTTTATCAAGACTGTTACCTTTATCTGTTTTAATAGTCTTCTAAAAAAATCAACAATTAATACATATTTTGTATTTTACATTCAAAGTATTTTAAAATCATATAGATTTAGAAACAAAATTAGATTTATTTTATAAAAAAAACTTTGTAGATTACATATGTAGGTTAGATATAAAATTAATCAACTATATGTTTATAAAGTCTCAGAAATCTTAAAAATTGTGAAATTTATTTTCTTTTATGCGATAGAATATGCTTTATACAAACACAACTTACATGTTTATGCTTTAAATTTAGATTCTACGACAACATTTTTCACTTTAATATATGAAAACAATTACATTTCCTCTCTATTACTTTATTATTACTATACAATAACATTTAGTTTCTGATAACAGAACAGTCCGAATAATTTGAAAGAACCCAATACTTACAGAGGAGTTTAGACAAACTTTGCAATTATTTAGTTGCTTCGTTGCATTTTATTAAACTAATCACGACATGTTATAAACGTATGCACTAAATGCTCACATATTCCTTCCTCCGAACTGCAACTAAGGAGTCGCTCGAGTGAGACCCATCACTCTTGTATCGGACTGGACTCACGGTGACAAGGAGATGGGGGTTCAAATCTCATCTGGGTCTCATGAAGAGCTTTCCCCCCCTTTATGCGGGCACATTTCCTCTAGAATTTAACCTTCCACACATCTACTCCACTAACGTAATTGAAGTCTGTGTACAACCCAGGACGGTACTAAGGTGCGATGAAAAAAAGTGTTAAGTTTGGTTGTTAATTTTGTTAAAAGATGTAATTTATTTTATTAGTAAGTACACGCGGCCATTAAACTAATAATTAGTATAATAGGGGGTTGATGTGGTTATATAAATGTTAATTTAATAAGCTTAGCACAATTATTGTGAAGTAAAATTTTGTGTGTTCATTTTTAAATACAGAATGAGTCAAAAGTTTATGCCACGACTCTGAGGTGTGTATTACTGCAGTCATAAGTCATATACTTTCTGTCAATGTGTCTGGTTCTCAGCCATTTCAAGGTCACATCTATCTAAACATGAGAGTGTAACACATACATGTTGGTTCACTTTACTCGTTGACGTGTAGTTTCAATGTGTAGTTCTAAGGGAACATGTAGTTTCAATGTGTAGTTCTAAGGAAGGATGGTTTGACATGTCACAAATTTCTTTTGGGGGTCGACTGGTCCAAGGTTTCACTCTCACAATAGGTCAGGAGGTCAGAGTTAAAATCCTGGTTGAGTCTACTGGGGATAGTTCTCCACACACCCTGTACAGTCACCTCTATAACATTGGCACAATCAATAAATATTCATTCACCACAGACAGGTGGTGAGAGGTGATGAAAAGTAACTTGAACAATTTAACTGTCCAGATAAAATATGTTAATATGTGACATGTTGTTCATGTCCCAGCAGCATATGTGCATACACATATGTTGTTAGAACACGACTAGTTGAGAGCGTGGTAATATCCTACTAAAGTTTACACATAAACTCCTGACTCGAGACTGTACGCTTATGTTTGGTTTTAACCAGGGCTGTGGAGTTGGTACGTCAAGCCTTCGACTCCTCCATGGCTTAATTATATTAATTAGTAGAGGGGTGACAAATTGACTGCAGGAAAATGCTCCAATACAGATCAATTCATGGGAATGTATAGTTGAATAACTATGTCGGTATTAATTACAAATATTGGTCCTAAAGAATATATACAAAACATGTAAACATTCAAATGATATATTTAACATATATGTTTATAATATTTTGAAGCCAGAGTCGGTAGATTTTTCCAGACTCCGACTTCACCGTCCGACTCACGACTCCATAGCCCGGTTTTAATCACTAATTTACTTTCATTTAGCTACTACAGACATGTTAAATGGAATACGAGCAATCAAAACAAGTGTTCTGTGAGTAATGACGTGAGAAACCTTGCCGAGCTCTGTCTACAACTATAAATCATCCATCAATGCACATGTCAACTAAGTGTGTGGATTATCGTGTGGCGATGCAACTATGTGTTGTTAGTATTCGACGGTCGAGACTTGTGTGTTACCTTGACGGGATTCCCTGCGTTTCTTCGCCTTCAAGGGCTCCTCTAGCCCTTCCATACCCTCCTCTTCGTCACGCTCCACGGAAATCGAGCGCTGTCTTAAGTTCGCTTTGTCGTTAAGCGGCACTTTTTTTTTTTAGGTATATATTCAAACATGTAGCGAGCGTAACGGGAAGGGGAGGTTAAAAAAACAGACAGAGAGAGAGAGAAAGAAATGACAAGTAATCTCACACAAAAAACAACACAACATAGATATATACAAGGTACCAACACAACAATAACAAACACACATACAGGGGATTAGCTCTTAAGTTTTGCCAACTTGCAATTCCAAACATTGAAACACATCATGCCTTTGTGGAAAATATGTACATATCATTGTAATAAATTAAACTCTTTGCTATCATATGGAACTTTGGGAAATAAGCTATTTTTATTTGTACAGATTTAAGTTTAGTATTTGTATTATTTTTACTTTAAAACAATTCGGGACTAATTAATATTATTATTATTAGTAATCATATTAATAGTTTTGACAAAGATTTGTACACCCAACCACATCTCACTTGTTTTAATCTTAAGAGTAAATCACTTTTAGTGCGGAGGTTTAAATATTATTTTAAAAGAAACAAAACATAATTAATTAATATTTATCAAGTTTTAAAAATAAATAATCGACCTGTATTTTGATTTAAAATAAGAGTTAGTTTAGAATTTAAGAAAATAATTATTACAAGTTGATACAAAAAGTAGCAAGGAAAGAACGCGAGATGATTTATTTGAAAAAATTAAATTAGTGACTTAATTTCAAGATTTATTAAGAATAAATTCAAAAGCAGAAGCATTTCCATAGTTTGACGAGAAAAACACACATACACAAAGATTGCACTATTTTGATTTTATATGACAATTTCTAAGAATCTATTGGACACATTTAAGAAACCACTACGACGCTATTTTTAAATTGAGGAGTTCACAGATACTCGATGCAGGGGTGTCAAAGATTCACTGGGCCCTCTAAGGTGTCACTCGGGCGATAGACTGGACTGACGATCACAGGTAGATCAGAGTTTGAATCTCAGTCAGCAGTATGGAAAGGGTTTTTTCATAAAATAGTTTTCCACGCAAATGCAGATACAATCCCTATAAATTCAACCTCACTCATCCTTAATCCGTTAGCATAATTAGTATATATTTGATTGAAATCAAAGTTAACTCTCCACACCTCTACATTAGCCTGCCACTAAAAGGTACAAAGCCAGAATCAAACACACACATCATTATTTGAAATAACACTAGACTTGGTCAAATGTTTTATGTTCATCTAGAACCTCCCTCCTGTCAAGTACCTGACAACCAACCTCCTTTCCTCCTGTCAAGTATCTGACAGTCAACCTCCCTCCTGTCAAGTATCAGTACCTGACAGTCAACCTCCCTTCCTCCTGTCAAGTATCAGACAGTAAACCTCCCTTCCTCCTGTCAAGTACCTGACAGTCAACCTGCCTTCCTCCTGTCAAGTATCTGACAACCAACCTCCCTTCCTCCTGTCAAGTATCTGACAACCAACCTCCTTCCCTCCTGTTAAGTATCTGACAGTCAACCTCCCTCCTGTCAAGTATCTGACAGTCAACCTCCCTCCTGTCAAGTATCTGACAACCAACCTCCCTCCTGTCAAGTATCTGACAACCAAACCTCCCTTCCTCCTGTCAAGTATCTGACAACCAACCTCCCTTCCTCCTGTCAAGTATCTGACAACCAACCTCCTTCCCTCCTGTCAAGTATCTGACAGTAAACCTCCCTTCCTCCTGTCAAGTAAGTACCTGACCGTCAACCTCCCTTCCTCCTGGTAAGTACCTGACAACCAACCTCCTTCCCTCCTGTCAAGTATCTGACAGTCAACCTCCCTTCCTCCTGTCAAGTAAGTACCTGACCGTCAACCAACCTCCCTCCTGTCAAGTATCTGACAACCAACCTCCTTCCCTCCTGTCAAGTATCTGACAACCAACCTACCTTCCTCCTGTCAAGTATCTGACAGTAAACCTCCCTTCCTCCTGTCAAGTACCTGACAGTCAACCTCCCTTCCTCCTGTCAAGTATCAGACAGTAAACCTCCCTTCCTCCTGTACAAGTACCTGACAGTCAACCTCCTTCCCTCCTGTCAAGTATCTGACAGTAAACCTCCCTTCCTCCTGTCAAGTATCCGACAAACTTCCTCCTGTCAAGTACCTGACTGTCAACCTCCCTCCTGTCAAGTATTGGACAGTCAACCTCCCTTCTTCCTGTCAAGTATCCGACAACCTTCCTCCTGTCAAGTACCTGACTGTCAACCTCCCTTCCTCTTGGCAAGTACCTGACAGTCAACCTCCCTTCCTCCTGGCAAGTACCTGACAGTCAACCTCCCTTCCTCCTGTCAAGTATCCGACAACCTTCCTCCTGTCAAGTACCTGATTGTCAACATCCCTTCCTCCTGTCAAGTACCTGACAGTCAACCTCCCTTCCTCCTGGCAAGTACCTGACAACCAACCTCCTTCCCTCCTGTCAAGTACCTGACAGTAAACCTCCCTTCCTCCTGTCAAGTACCTGACAACCAACCTCCCTTCCTCCTGGTAAGTACCTGACAACCAACCTCCTTCCCTCCTGTCAAGTATCTGACAGTAAACCTCCCTTCCTCCTGTCAAGTACCTGACAATCAACCTTCCTTCTGTCAAGTACCTGACAGTTAACCTCCCTTCCTCCTGTCAAGTACCTGACAGTTAACCTCCCTTCCTCCTGGCAAGTACCTGACAATCAACCTTCCTTCTGTCAAGTACCTGACAGTTAACCTCCCTTCCTCCTGTCAAGTACCTGACAACCAACCTCCCTCCTCCTGGTAAGCACCGCACCCCAGACGAGGCAGCAGTAACACTCACCCTCATTGGCTTGCGACGTGACAAACGTCTTGATGAGCGTGTCTGTGGTCTGAGTATACAGAGACAGGGCGTATCTGAGCGACTGGAGCTCCGAGCTCTTCTCCAGGAAAGTCTTCTTCAGACCGTTCCCCCCAGCGTGGAAATACTGCTTGATGGTGTCCAGCGCTACATCCAGCACCGCGCACTGCTTGGGAGACAGGTTCTTCTCCACCTCCTTGGAGATGTCCTGGAGTACACACACTTTAAATTAATATTGTTGCTCCACACAAATCTGAGCAAACTTACTGTCATCAATAGATGTTTAACAATTATTAAAACTAGGTACTCCATGAAATCCCGAGGGTACAGGTTCCAGCCCTACTCGGCCCTTGTTGTCCGTGAGGACTCACCATGACGCCAGTAATGGCGCTCTTGACATCCTGCTTGCCTACCATGTGGTTCTTGAACAGTCGCGACATGTCTTCTATCTTGGCGTTAGCTGCCAGGTTCTTGGCGTTGTCTGTCAAGTTCTTCAGTATCATCTGGAACAGAATCTGGTGGTCAAGCTCTGACAGGGAAACACTGGAACACGAACTAATTAACACATTTTTAAAGTTGATTTATTATTAACAAGAAAGCTATAGCTTCAGCACAGACCCTACGGGAATTATTGCTGGGAGACCGCTGTCAGAAATTAACGTTAATATTAATTGCTCTATCTGTGCATCAATAATGACTGGGTGACCTGGCGGTCTAGGGGTAAGGTGTCAGACTTCTGTGCTGGGGGTCCGGGGTTCAATCCTCGGTCCCGGCACAGATCTATCTGATTACCAAACCCTTCCTTCACCTCTGACAAGACATCTTGTGAATGTGGGGAATGCCAGGTCTCCACCGTGGTTCGGATTCCACGTTAAACTGTAGGTCCTCCATTTCATCTCACAATCACCCTACCATTACACATTAGCGTAAGTGCGTACAACCCGAACGGTTAGTAAGACGCGGTGCTAATAATAATAATAATGACTGGTTTTCTCATGACAGAAAGATTGGGATTGGAATTCTGGCCAATTGTATTTAGCTGCTCCCTCCACAAAAATACGGATACATTATCTCTGAATTGTAACTTCTCATCCACAGCCTCGGAGGGTAGAATGACTTACACTCTTGTCCGTCATGGGCGGCAGGACCACGGTCTTCTCCAGTATCCTCATCACAATCTTCCAAAGTTCTTTGAGCAATCTTTTCAGAACAGTCTTCTCGCAGGACTGCGCATACAGGGACAGCGAACCTGCGAAACACAAGCTCACAGTCAACACCCCCACCACCACGTGACGTGGGTTACAAGACCTCTGGCCAATTTTAACTATAGTTGAGCTTATTACTTTCGAGAGATACAAAAACATACCCATAACATTTACATCTGTCCCTTAGTGCAATGCTAACACCTCTGACAACACCCTCTCACCACCACAACACCCCTGACAACACCCTCTCACCACCACAACACCTCTGACAACACTCTTGGCAGGACCAAGTTCGTTAACAGCCGTTATTCTCGAGGTAGAGACATTTTGTCCCTTCTCCAGATACACAAAGTTTGTCTCACCGTCCAGCAAGTCCATGAGCGGCCGGAGCACCTCGTCAGCCTCCGCGGCCACGGCGTTCCTCTGGGACGGTTGGTTCAAGGTCACCTGCCCTCCGCCCTTGATGGACAGCAGAAGGTCGCCCAGCTCTCTCACACTCACAGTGATCCTCGGTTCCAGGCTGACAACACGACGCAGGTTACTCTCAACATGGCTTAGAACGGGTGTTATTCCTAGTTGTGTTAGTGCTACAGTAATGGGGTTAGGAATTGAGAGAATACCGAGGAGCATGATGGGAGGAGCAGATAGCAGCAAGTGTGCAAGTGAGAGTGGAAGGAAAGAGGAGTTAGAAAGCATTTTACTATGGTGATGATGAGTTTTAGAAGATATTTTAATATGTAGAACAGTTTACCTTCTTAATATTAAGTCATAAGCTTGTTTTCAAAAATTCGGCACCTCTTTTATTTTATAGCTTTGATCTTTTATTAATGAGGGGGTGGACACCCTTCTTCCCTGGTCCATTACAGTCTGGTCTTGTTGAAAACTGACCTGGTGGCAAACAGCATGGCGAGATCGTCGAGTGCCGAGTTGAGGTTCTGTTGAAGCTCCTTCAGGATGTTCGCCGCGTCTTCTTCTAACTTCTCACCTCCCATCGACTCGAACATCTTCTCTAGTTGGACCCTGAGCTGCTGGATGTTGTTCATCAGGATGCAGGCCTGACAACACCAAGGACACACACTCTCTCTCTCTTCTTATTTTAACCACTGGAACCAGTGTCTCTCCGTCTATCCAAACATTGCCACCATAGCGATACTCACTATTCTCTCCTCCTTGAGGTGGCTGGGAAACTCCTTCTTGACAATGTCCGCGTACGCTACCAGCACCTTGAGGATTGTCTTGGCGAACCTCTTCATGTAGCGCTTCCAGATCTCCGGGTCGGGACACTCCAGCTTGGAGACGACGTCGAAACATTGGGTGAGCTGGGTGAACACGTCCACCACCGAGTTTGAGAAGAGGGAGTGCTCGCTGCTGCGCTGGAACTGGGGACAACAACAACACCTCACGTTCGTGACGACAACACCTCACGTTCAGGACGACAACACCTCACGTTCGTGAAGACAACACCTCACGTTCATGACGACGAGTCCTCCTACCTACACTTTGTTATCCGGTGAACCGCAGTTACACTTACCCCGTCTTTCTTGTCCCGGTTGAAGGCTCCGTGCAGATATTCCAGAGAGACGTCGTCATTCTCGTTGAGCCACTGCATCACAAACGGCTCGAACCATCTGAAGAACAGACAACCCACCTTGTTATAAGCACACAAGAACATCGAGCAAGGCCCAGGCACAACTGGATGGGACCTGAACCACGTGATGGCTCTCTCTCGATGGATATCATATCAATTAACAGTGCGTTCTGGTGTTGCTTTTATAGCTGGCTAATTAGAATTAAAGGAGTGTTTCAATCAAATTAACACCCTCCATAAGTGAAAAAATTAACTTTAAAAATCACTTATATGTATGAAGTATTCTTGAAGTGAATGTTTACTAGCAAGGAGGTTGGAAATCAGTGATTTATAGCGATATGGGGACACAGAGTAGCCGGGACTTACGCCGGGTACTCGGGCACAGCTCCCTTGTAGGGCGGCACATCCTTGACGTAGTTGGTGTGCAGCCACTTGACCTTGAAGTGCAGGTTCATATAAGCGGAGGACTTGCACAGCCTGTGCTGTTCATGCTCCTCCAAGGCGTACTTCATGTCCACGGCGAACAGACTCCACATGGTGGCCGCCGACAGCTGACAACATCAACATCAACATCAACATCGTAGATAGGGCCTTAGTCTTGAAATACACAACCTACCGGGGTTTCTCCTCTCATACTAGGAACTTTACATTCTAATTTAATTGCGAGAGTGACGCCACAGACCATTCGACCACCGACGCAGATATATATTTATATTCTTAACTTGATATTTTCAAAGCAATCAAAGTGCAATGGATATTTGAGTATTTCAGTTTTTACAGGATCTGTCCAGGGACGTTACCTGTCCGATGTTGAGCTCCTGAGGGAACTGGTTGAGCACTGGAGCGTAACTGACTCTGTCCTCCTCTATCACAGACACTATCAGAGCTATCAGCTTGTGCCAGAAGTCCAGACTGTCCAGCCTCGGGCCGTGGTCCTCTTGTTCGCGCTTAGCTTCGTTCGGGTCCCCCTGAGAGGACAAACCTCGACTTCACTTACTATATTGGAGTAGCGATCAGGATGACCGGGATAGTAACCCTGGTCTCCCAGTTGGACACGATAGGACTCATCAGTGGTTAGAAGATGTCGGGGATTAATTTAACTGCACTCTCAATCAAATTATTCTTACAGCAACTCTCGTTACAACGGGGAAAAACAGGAAAAAAGGTTTTGTTAAAAAAATTATCATCAAATTAATGAAACATTTTAGATATAAATTTTAAAAAATAATTGTGATGGCCACTTAAAAAAAACAACCTCATGTTATCGATCAAATAAATTCCTTCCATTTTGTTTTGATAGAAACACTAAAATAAATTTTTATTCGTCATGTAAAACACCAGATACCAATTTTAAACAATATTGTTTTAACCATCTTATAAATATTTTCAAAATTCATCTGTGAGTTAACTATATTTAAATACATTTTTCGGTGAAAATTGAGCATACAGTATTATTTACAATGAAAAAAATTCCTTAGATATTAATTTTAACAAATTTTGTAAATAGGTTTTGATTTTTTTTTAAATTTATAAGATGAGTTTTGAACTTTTAGTTTTGATTTTTTTTAAATTTTAAATTGTTTTGAATTAAAAAAAAATATTTTCTTTTAATTTCTAAAATCAATTTGTCAGTAAACCACCTGCCAGAATTGTAAGGGGGAACATGTCCTAATCTCTAGAACGAACAAAACTGTCATATATCCTCCGGTTGACTCTTACAGCTATGTCAACAAGTGTTTGTGTTTGAACTGGATGTAACTGACCTGGAACTCCCTGCTGTACAGTTCATAGCAGTTCTCAAACAGGAACTGGTAGGTGGACCGAAGACACGCCTTCACGCAGTCTTTCACAACCGTGCTTGCTCGAGGGGGGCTCGACAGTTCTTGTACCTGTGGCATGGGGATATTTTGGACTACAATATAGTGACAACATTGCACAGTTGGTAACACATTGCTCGCTCGAGGGGGGCTCGACAGTTCCTGTACCTGTGACTTGACTAACGAGCTCAGGATTGCCTCACAAACACTTGGAGCAGCTCACCTTCATCCTGAAGAAGGTGATGCTAGTGAGCAGGTCGACGGTGGACTTGAGGTCCATCAGCTTCTCCTGGCTGGAGGCGGGAAAGTTGTTGCGATACATGGACAGGTCGATACGGAGAGAGTTGTGAAGTTGGTCCAGCAGCTTCACAAACTTCTCTTTCTGAGAAAATACGACAACATTTGTGTTTGCTGTCATTACATTTTAAAAGTTTGATCACACTTTAGGTTAAGAAATTGATCATAATCTTTGCAAAGAGATTCCTACCACACAAAAAGAATTGTACTCTGCGAATTACTAACCTCCCGGGTTATTTACATGTCTACTTAGATGGGGTAAGGATGAGGAGGGTGTAATTTAGGGAAAGTGTTTTAGGCCATAAGCACCAGAGACAGAGCAGTGCCTTTTCATGAAAGGAAAGTGGGAAATAATTAGAGAAAATTACTCTCGATACACCTGAATGGGACTTTAACCCCGATATACCCTTCATCCCTCAGACCATGTGACCACCAAAGTGGGTGAGACCATGCAAGGTTACCGAGGTTAGCTATAGACAGTGTTAAGGGGGGGGGGGGGGT